>PQXL01000061.1:0-117579 GCA_004916875.1 Botrytis galanthina
TTTAGTATTATTAGTATTATTATTATTATTAATATTGATTATATAATACAACTACCCCACATCACTTTTTGCAGGTTACCACTCCCCCTGTCACTTTTTTGGGTGGTCACCACTCCCCCCTGTTTCTCAAATTCAAGCTTTTATAAAAGTAATATAGATCGATTAATTTAAAAGATAATTTAAATCTACTTTCAAAATTCAATATTTAAATGAAAATAAGCCCTAATTTATTATAATACTTTTTTAAATTTCTTATTTTATATTGAATTAAAAGTAGTGGCCAAATTGATTTATTTTGTAGGTCATTATTACTCCTGTCCTTCAAAAATATCATAGCTTTTCTTCAACCTTATCAAAATTAGAGTTATTTCAATTCGATTTTAAAGTTTCAATTTAAAAGATATTTCAATTCTGATTTTCAATAAATATAATTCAATTGAATCTTTATTGATTCCTTTTTTCAGATTTTCAAAAGACTTTAAATTGAGGCTAGGAGAAGTGGTAACCAATTGGTGACTTTTTGGTTAGGTCACCACCCCCCTTAGGGTTGTGGTCACTATTAGTGGTGACCACCAATAAAAGCCTTAGAATAATAGTTAGGCATTTGAGAAGAGATATCAAGTAGTTTACAAAAAGTGACGATTCCTTATCTTAGCTTAGGGTATAATATTCATACTCTTTACATACGAGGATTAATAAGCTTGGAGTATGTAAAATAACAACCTAATATTCAAAACTTACAATCCATTCTATCAGAACAACCAGTGATATAAATCCTGCGGTTCATCAATCTAGAGAATTACCAATTGTAAAATCTCTCTTTGTTACAGTAAGGAAATGGATAAGATTCATTATTTCTGCTATTACTGGCCAAAGGATGTAGTAAATTAACAAGTATATAGTCTTATCTCTTTCACAATTAATGGAAACTAAGAACTACTTCTCTACTTATATTGTCACAGTATCGCTAGAACTTCTCCTCTAATATTATTAGTCAGGATGTTAATGTGTACCTGATATAGTAGTCTATGTAGACGTATTTTAATTTTATTTTGATACTTATCCCTATTTCTATGTCCGTGGAGATACAATCCGAAATGCAGTTAATAATAAGATTTAAGAAAACTTCATATTAGCTTTTGATTACTGTAACTAACCGGATACTATGTCGCACGAGCCAATATACAAAAGAGTAATTTTCGTTTGACAAATAGATGGCAACACACGAATTTTTCTCTAAATCTTCTCTTTACCGCGTTTAGTTCTAATCTATTGATATAGATAAGACATGCCGCGTGTCAAGTTGTCCGTGTGAGAATAAAAGAATTATTATTTCACTGATAAATATAGATACGCAGTAGGATCCGGAGAGCAGAGGATTTTTAGGTCTCACATGGGATCTCTTTAACTATGGCGTGTCATATGATTTTAGTAAAACTCTTGTTGAATGTCACAGCAGTCAGTTTGAATATCATGGCAAGCGGAAAACTTTTACCACACCTAGCCAGATGAGGTACGAAGAATAGAATACCGTGTAAGTATTCTATAACGTCGAAATCGCCACTGATATCAATCTCAAAAGTACAAGAAAAACTGTAAGGAAAACATAGCATTAATATCCATCTTCGTCTTTATCTTCATTATCTCTTATTCCGTTCTTACATCCTAATTTCCAATTAGAACTACCTCAGAGCTCAAAATAGGAGTCCAGAATTCTTGTAGAACCGTAGGAGAAGATCGAGAGATGTTAGGTTCTCCTATAGGGGAATAGTTCAGGAGCGATGATAACATCAAGTCATTTAACTATCGAGGCAGGCCTCTCTCCCCTTCATCTCGCTAAAGGTTTAGCAATGCCTTTGATAACTACCTCATAGAATTTGGATCGGAGGATTCACAATAGCTGGTGGGCAACCAATCACGCGAGCCACAGATAAGTAATGTCCCATCTGCCCCTCATAATCCATCAAGTCCTTCTCAATTGTTTAAAAGATCATATCACACCTCGACCATATCTCGACACATGTAAGCAATCCTCACTTCAAATGAAGCGTATCGGGAGTTTGAAGCTATTATCTAATGCTTGATACACTTGAATTTCTATCGATACATCCCGTGACTTACAGTCCATTGACCATTGTCGCTATACTGAAAAATTGCAGTATTATACCTACCACACGACATGTGTAAAATCTTCAATGTCCTGCAACATTTCGATGGGTCTTTCTATAGCTGCGAAATGGCCACCCTTATCATGTGTTCTATGAAATACCAAATTTCCTCGCTTTGCAATCGCACTTTCAAAACCCGGCATTATTTCAACCGTAAACCAGGAAAATCCGAGAGGCTTAACGATGTAAGGAAATTCTGGCACAGGTTCGACAGATTTGTTAAACATTGGCGGATAGGGGTAGATAGAATGTGGGAAACTATTTGTGAACCAGTAGAGTGAGACGTTGGTTAAAATCTCGTCGAGAGAAGGAGTCTGGTCAGACCACTCTATAAATTTCTCACCGATCCTTGAGTAGATGTTAGAAATGCAGGACCAATGAAAGGAGAATATCCGAGAATAGCTCACCATGCCAAAAGGGAGAGTGGATTTGAATTGATGGCAAGCCCAATCGTCGCTGGACGAGTACCGTGTTAAATGGCATAACCGTTGCCTTCTCCTGCCCAGACTTTGGCCCTCTCAATAAATTTCTTCTCAAAGTTAGACAACTCCTTCCCACTAGAACCTTCTTCAGGGAGGGTGAAGGAGGGGCAGAAATTTACTACAAGAATTCTTAGCGCTCTATTCTTTCTGCTTGAACGATACAAGACAACTTACAATGCAAAGCGACACATTGCTCATAGCTGACTGCCATGGTTGTCGCAAGAAAACTTCCCACGTCTCCACCATGCGCAATGTACCTCTTAAAACCCAGCTCTAGCATTAAAGTGTGCAAGACTCGAGCTGAATCTGACACACGCCATTCCTTGTCAAGAGGACCCCCATCGCTGAGTGTGTATCCTGGAACCGATGGGATGATAATGTGATATGACAGGTCTTTTGGCGAATATTTCTCTCTCAACAGAGTCGCCATGGGGAGGAATTCAATGAAGCTGCCCGGCCAGCCATGGAGCAAAGTAATGGGCACTGCATCTTCCCTCTCAGAAAACAAGGCTACAAAATGAACTGTAAGACCCTCTATTTCGATGGTGTAATTGGGAAACAAGTTGATGTGCTTCTCTTGAGCGCGCCAGTCATACTCATGGAGCCAATAGTCTTTCGTCTTGGTGATCCACTCATGCGTAATTCCAAACTTGGAGGCATTTTGTTCAGTTGTTTCATAGACAAGGGGACCTATACGGGACAATTCCAGGAGCTGTGTAAACTTGGCAAAATCCTCATCCAAAATGTCAAGTGTAAATGGCTTGATGGAGCTAGGCAATGTGTAGGCCATGTTTGAAGATTTTGGTGTGACAAAGGTGGTAATTAGAAAGATTCTCAGTTGGAAGTGTGTGATAGGTGGTGGTTAAAACAGTTCTAGTAGGAAGTAGCTCAAATTTATAAGGAAACCAATCAATGATACTCGTCATCCCTTCGTCAGGTCCCGGAATGGAGTTAAGGACAGCGGAGGCCGTGGAAATTATAATTACAAACTAACACGTTGACTCAATGCGACTAACTGAGATGGAAAAAGCGTACTTCTAAATTCCGGAAGTGCATGACCAAATATATATTTCACCGCCAGTACCGGCAGGAGTAGGAATATTAGGATCGCGAGCCAGCTGTTATACGCGTTGTGTTTGCTACTCTATTTCCTAACGAAATGGAACTTTCCATGGGGCCAATTCGCAACCAAGATGAAGCCCTTCTTGTGGGACCCTTCCCCAGGTACTTACCCCGTCCGAACCCATGGTTTTCCACAATGTCGGCAGCGAAAGCCTGATAAGGATGCGACTTCACTATCATTCAACGGCTGACTAGACTGGGCCCTGATAACAAGAGATCCTTTAAGCCTTAGCCAATACCAATATGCATCCGTGTATTCAATCTAACCAATTTTCACATGAGCAACCAATCATGGCAGAGATGTATTACAAATCCTGACACCACATCGAAAACTGCTTGACAACGCTAATGCAGCCTGCTTATCCCCAACTTATTTTTAGCTGGAAATGATACTGTGAAAAAGTGGGACAGTAAGTCAAGTAAACCTTATTCTATCGCGAAATGGGCCGTGCTCTTGCAAGGATTGATCATTTGAGCTCATCATGATTGTTCGCAGTGTTCTTACTAGCATATGGTAGTAAAACGGTGGCGTATATAGGTAAATACTGGGATATCAATCTTTGGATTTGTAATCAACTTTTATTCATTTTGACTAACTCAGATATTCTCAAGCAAAAATCATCAGCAGATTGGTTTAACAGATATACTATCAATAACTATTATTCATATTCTTCTATCTTACTATATTTACTTCAATACTTGATTAAGAAGCCTCCTCATAAAGAATGGGGTTAGTGATCACCAAACATTTCCTGAGAATAACAATCAGGGTTATTTAGTCCAGCAGGTCCTACTAGGCTCACGTGTCGTGCTGCACGCGCCCGCCGGATTAAAAATAACAATCAATCAATCGAGCAAGTTGTTAATTCTGAGTCTTTACTTGAAAACCTATGTACAACCTTGTATCACAATGCCATAATTATCTCAATCCAGATCAAAGACTTTCTTCTGGAAGGGGAATTAGAGGAGGGCAACTGCGAAGTTTGATGGGGCTGTCTGGCGCTTGGATATTTGAAATGAAAGGTCGGAGTACCACGCGAACAACTGCAGCCAGCTCGCGTAGGAGGCTACCAATCAATCAGCAAAATAACCAATATTCAGTTGTCGCCGGCTTTCATCAGGCTGCCGCGACGGCGAGCAGGATCGGTCCGGCAAGCTGTGTTTCCAGCAAAGGAAGTAAGGGTGACGCTTTCGAAGGCTGCACTGTGATTTAGCAAACCCGAGGGCTGAATTTTTTAGCGAAAGTCGCAACACAGGTAGTTATCACTGATTCCCATTGCTGCTTGATAGACGAGTACTTAGTGCCCGTCAGCCATACCACAGAACGCTTTACAGAACATGAAATTCTTGATTTCGTAGTCAAAAAACTGCAGTTGCAAAATCCAAGAAGTTTCTTCATCGCTGTTTCTAGATTCATGGCCTCAGGCCCTGTGGCTTTCCAAAAACCTTGAGAAGCTGGCACTCGGTAGTTTGAAATATCGCTTGCAGCACGATGAAGTTTAGCCCTCAATATAATTACTAGACTAGCAAGATCTTCGTGGCAACATGATATCGTCTTCTTCTCCGAGGCTCCTAATCAAAAATTGAGACTTGATATATCCTAATTGCTTCCTAATTTTGGACTCCAACTCAAAGAACGCCTTCCCCGATCGCTGGAGATTATGCTCATAATACAAAAATTCAACGATTCACGTCATCTTAGTACATATCTCTCTCATTGCTGTTCTTACTGGTCTTCCCTGATCCGGATTCAGTCCACTCTATCTCCGTATTCACAACAATATTATGCAGTGGTATTTCATCACTCCCCACACTCTTCGCACTCTCCACATCGTGCGCCCTCACAGTGGCCCTCACATTACTTCCCCCTTTCCAGTCCCCTCTCTCGTCGCTAATTCCGGACACCGCAGATAATCTACGAAACGGCCTTAAGCCTTCTCTTATGTTTTTAGAGCTGTCGAACTTCCCACTAATGTGGATGCTCTTCTTTGGTCCGCCTGATCCGCCGATTGTTTGTAAATGTGGACCCGCAGAGGAAGTGCGTGCTTGCGATGACCGACTTAGAGCGCTTGTTATTCCGAGCTTTCGAGCGGAAAACTGGACGAGAGGGCCCAGGGTTGGCAGGCAGGCGGACATTATTCCCGAGGCTGATTCGACTACGCACCATACTTCCGCTGTTGCTAACGTCCCTGGAAGTAGTCAAGTTGTTAGCTGGTTCTTTTGCTCACTGGCTGGATGATGTTGACGAGGACACGTACAAGTGATGTCTGCAGGATGAAATTGGAAAAGAGTCGTGAAGCGATAAATACTAGTGAAGATAACGCTGGCCATATCGTTAGTGCTGAACAAATCTAAATGGATGTCCAGATTATAATTTACAAACTTCCAAGCAAAAAGACAAATGAGATGTGTGTCTTTTGCATGATACTAGTATGTAAACCCCATACTTGCTGCATGGGCAACGCCAAGATCGCCACATCGGTCAAGATATTAGGGATAGCATTTCCAATAAAAGATGCTTTCAGATTGATACAATGACCATCAAGAGTAGGATTCCAGATCTTCTGGATTGGAATACACTGAAAGACCGACACCATAATGATGGAAATACACCATGCCACGGAAAGGCCGCCTAGGACGAGTGATCCGATCTTAATACTGCGGACTGGGAAAATGCGGCGGTACATCAATAGCAGCGATAGCTTGGTCAAGCATACGCAGGTGACATATAGACATTCAAATGCTATTAGCGACTATATCTATGTCAGCTAATATGATATCTCAAGCAGCGTTTATGAATATCTTCACCTTCGCGTATGATACAATCTCGGGGGTGCTCAGCGCTGCCGTATGTCGTCCCAATCCAAAATACAGTCCTTTCAAAGGTCTCAGCAATTTGGAGTTTATGCCAGTTTGAGAAAAACATACCAATTAGACATGTTGCAAAAGCCATGAAGAGAAAGAACTGGAAGTAGTCAGCTCTCGTTCTAAAGGAATACAGGTGCAGCAAGCTTAACTTGCCAAAGCAATATATATCATGATATCATCACTCCCAATTACAATCCCGACCATCCGCCGAGATATGAATCGAAGTACAACAAAAACAACTGCAAGCAAAACGATTGCAACACTTGTAGCTCTGAGTTCAGACTGTCGGTTGTCTTTGAGGCACACTTCCGCCATTTCGACACCTATCAGATCGGTATTGATTTGATCAAGTAGAAAACAGAATGTTTATGATATATAATCTGGCGTGAACTACTACAAAAAGCAAAACATTTTGATATCTTTCCCCTTTCTTTCGAAACCAAACTTTTGGGTGATCCCGACTATGGGGCTTTTGTGACAAAGATTATAATTTTATGTTAGGAACAAGGGTTGATAGCTTTACCACAGTTAGGGTTAGAATCAAAAGGAAATAGTAATCCGCGAGCGCATACGAACCAGCTATCGTACTACATACATACTTGGTCTCAAGGATAAATACTTGTAGTCCCTATTCTAGCAAATCTATTTTATTAGTCTATCAGCTCACAGAAATGACATCTTTGTGTTATTTGATTGGCTAAATATAGATCGTGGAGCGACTGGGACTACAAGTATTTATATGTGAGGGTGGATCTCAGCCATGAGACTCCACTACACGTGATCATGACACGGCGCCGGAACCTTTGCCAAGCGAGGCGCGACTCTCTAGCAGCAGCTAAGTAACCTGGAAGTGTCCGAAAGGCTCGACTGGTAGAATTGGCCAAAATACTAATGAGGACCTCACTTACTCGAATCCATCAGTGCAATCAAAAGAAAATTTAGTGGCACTTCCATTCTAACATTTCATCGAAGGCTAAGCTTCATTTGTTTCTTAAGTAGAGCATTGACCTTCTGAATTCTGTTGTGGATGTTGATTATAGGGAAAAAGGAACAATAATTGAACAAGTTTGCAACTGTCTCAAATTTTTAGATTGTCCGACAACGACCCTTTTATATTTCACCTATTAGCCAGTAGCTTTCCAAGTACCCTAGAGATTATCCTTGCAGAACTTAGTCTGACAGCCGGTAGTTCCCGCAGCGTTATGCACGACCGAGACTATTCCGCACAGAGCTCTATCAACCGCTAATCTATTCCCGCTCTTGGGTATAGGTACAGACTCCCGAGTCCCGTTCAATAGAAGTGAAGCAACCCATTTTAGCTTCCATGTCCCAATCATACCTCCTCTGGGATGAAAGGACATCTGGTGGGTCAGGCCCTGGCAAGCCCCGCGGAACACAATGATCGCCACTTCAACACACGCGAACAACCATGACTGCGACACTACAAGTAGAGTTGGGCATATATAACCGAGATAACATATTCCTTTTGTTATCTTCGTTGAAAAAAAAATAATCTATATCCCTGCTACTACCCATTACCCATCATCGAAAGAAGGATGGGTTTGTGCCATGTGGACCCGGCTATCAGCTTCATGACTCATGACTCACAAGGTCCCTTTCGCATCGTACGTACGTACTTCGCAGTAGGCCAAACAGTTCCGTCAACACACTTAAATGTTTGGCAATGCTGTCTTTACAAAACTTTTTATATTTTTTATACGAACCCCTAGCTTGAATCATTGAAAAAATTGCTTTCTTATGCTATATATAAGTTCTTTTATTTTCAGCTTAAAATCCCTGGCATTTTACCTATGGTGTTTCACGATTCTGTCAACAAGCTGTGATCCACTGAATTAACTTTTTCCACTGAAGGGTATGAAGAAGGAATTTCTAGCTGATTTATCATTTTGGGATATCAGCTGGCGAGCTATGTGGAGTATATTTGATTGCAAGTATAGCTAGGTTGTAAACAAAAATTGAGCTTGAGTGTAAGAAGCGTAGAAAAAAAAGGGACTAGGCGGGTAGTTGTTGATCGCCTGTAAGCTCTCATTGAGTTGGTTGTTTTGGTACAAGTATTCTTTATGTAGTAGACTGCACATTGAATTCGTAGTGTTGCAGTAGAAAACAGGTAGTAAAATCAGCTGGTTTGTATTGAGTTTCTTGGCTTGGAGGCGGGCCTGGCTTCATATCTGGAGACAGTCAAACTTCCGATTTTTTGCATTCTTTTCTCTCCCAATCCTGAAAAATTTGCTAATCTAGAGAAGTAGACATATCTGGCAGTAACCTGCAGATCTATCCAAAATGTCGACTGAGAAGCCAACCATCCTTTTCGTGCCTGGAGCATGGCACTTTCCTGCCAGCTTTGATGCTGTGAGAGAATCACTTAGGCCCCTAAGTTGTCCAACTGAAGCTGTGGCGCTGCCATCCATTGGAGCCGAGCCCCCAAATAAAGACCTATCTGACGATGCTGCTCATACCCGGGCTGCCATTGAGAAGCTGGTCGAGGCAGGAAAGAAAGTCGTCCTCGTTACTCACTCATATGGAGGGGTTGTGGGATCTTGTGCCGTCGAAGACCTGGGCTTTGCTCAGAGGAAGAGTGATGGGAAGGAAGGCGGGGTTATCAACTTTGTATATTTGACTGCATTTGCGCTGCCGAAGGGCGTCAGTCTTGTTGATGCTCTCGGAGGTAACCCGCTTCCTTGGATGAACTTCAAGGTATAAGTACTTTCAAATTATCAATTCATCCACTAAAATTCCACAGGGCGACTATTGCTATGCCGAAACTCCAGGGGATATCTTCTACCACGACCTATCATCGGAAGACCAACAGAAATGGATTGCGCAACTCTCACATACCTCCTCCGCCGTCTTCAGTGGCAAATCAACACACGAGCCTTGGAACCATATGCCATGCACTTACATATTCTGCGAGGACGATAAGGCGATTCCCCTCCCAGTGCAGCAAGGCATTGCAGCGTCTATGGGAAGTAATATCACGACTTTCAGCATTGCCGCTTCGCACTCGCCATTTTTGAGCACCCCTGACAAGGTGGTGGAGGGTATTGAGCTGGCTGCGAAGGTTGGTTTGGAAAAGAGCCAGTAGATTGCAGCTTCAGGACTTCATGGTACTGGTGATATATAAGAGATTAGGAAGCGGGGGAACCAGACTGGAAGTTGTACGCACACCTGTGTATATATCGTTCATGGCAGTCTAAAATCGGGAAACTGACATGATCGGCCAATTTATGTGAGAACTCGCGACTTCCATCACAAGTGGCCGAACTGTTAATCACAAGACAACAGAGTTGAAATCCTCTCAGCAGGCAAGTGTCGGTAGATAGCGGGCAGAATATCATGATTTGGGGTACAAAATAGCTGGGTAATCTCCCTTTAAGAGCCGCCATTTATTCTTTCAACAGTTGATCGAATTCATAGCCAGGAGCTATTATCACCCATAAGAAGAGACATCAAAACTTGAGGTCTGGCCCTTGATTCAATATGCTGTACTGTATCAGTTGATTGAAGTCTGTTTTGCTTCCTTTGCTTTCTGTACCTGACATTAGAGAATCCCCGTCCCAAGTGGTCCAAAGTGGGATGCTTTCAACCTGAACCAATGTAAACAAGGCCAGCG
Source organism: Botrytis galanthina (assembly GCA_004916875.1). Lineage (NCBI taxonomy): Eukaryota > Fungi > Ascomycota > Leotiomycetes > Helotiales > Sclerotiniaceae > Botrytis > Botrytis galanthina. The sequence goes on from PQXL01000061.1 coordinate 10,272, forward strand.
GCACGATGCCAAATTTCATTTATCATGGGCCGGCCATACCCCTTAGGACTCTGGCGTCAAGCTAATCACGTATTATATGCCTATTCAGGCTAGCAGCTTCCTCTGTCCAGATCCGGGTCTTCTCGGAGATCGGATATTCTCAAGTCCGGACCCAGCCATGACCGTCACTTCCCCGCATAACACGTGATTATCTCGGGTGGTAATGATTTTTCGATGATTTGTTTTAGAAGCAAATTCATTCAACACTTCGATGTTTTGTCAAAAACGTAGCGCCTGGAACGCTTTCGAAGATCCAAGCAAAGGTCACCAGCAGATTGATTTGGAAGGTAGGTACGTCAATAGGGATCTTGAATTTGAGAAAGTAAGATATTTCCAATCATTTATCAATTAATTTAGCATGTATAGATCACCCTTTTACTATGATTACAAAAAACCATGTGTAGCGGTTATGGTTCCAATCAAGTTCAGACTTTTGGCGCTAAATTAATGATATTCCCTACATAGACGCGGGCTGTACTCCCCTCAACGAGATACTAGCCCTCACTCTCACTCCATCACCAATGTCAAAGTTGTCCTGTAGTGTCATATCCGACGCCTTCTGCAAATCTTCGAATGGTATCTCCACAGCGCCAATCTCTGTCTCTTCATTCATACATACAATCCGCAAATTTCCAGCTGTTATATCGGCAGAGGTGACTGGAATACGGAAGTTTTGATCAAAGGTCGGATTGTTGATATCTGTACCGGGTGCATCTGTCTGCACAGCCGTCTGGAAACGGTGTTTGCTCCCCCACGTCACAACTACACTCGGCTTCAAAGTTTCTCGCTGGCCTTTAATGCCGAAAGCACCCGCGACAAGTACATTGAGGATTCCGCACATGAGGCCATCACCACTATGACTAGACGCCGAGAAGCTGCTGCTATCCTCAGCAGTAAACTGGAAGAATTCACATGATAACGCAACTTTGCTGTCGCTTTCGGAGCCCTTATGCAGCATTCCGAGCTCTTGCTTACCACCAGCCAGAAGAATATCCTTGACGGTGGTGACGGCTACACCGACCTCATCGTCGGAATTCAAGTCGTGATCTGACACGACGACTTTGATGCGTTGATTAAAATCTGATACCACAAAATCATGCGTCTCGCCCCACGCCGGAGTTGTAGTATTGTTCTTAGTCGTCGTCCTCCATGCTTCTTCAGCACCAACTTCAATCTCAGCATAGCAATCCGGACTCGCTCTTGTCAACTTAGAAAACAGCTTTTTGGTCTTGGACTGTGACTCCTCGGCAAAACCCCATGCCTTTTCTGCAGTGATCCGAACGATGCCTAGTGGCTGATGGTACGTCTTAAAATAATCGTTATTTGCGTCAAGTTTAACAAAGATACGGTTTGGCAGAACGACCACACTGTTAATGATACCAATCAGCACCTTGCGAACAGCGTCGTCGATGAGGGACAAGTCGGCGATATTAGCTGCGCCGGTGAAGTTTAGTTTGAGCTCGGGCGGGTTTATGAAGGAGATTTGGGTGGCACCAATCTAAGGGGAGATTTAGCATGAAAAAGCTGGATTGTTCGACTTTGGTATGTTATGATATGCCACTTACCAATGGGATGATATTCGTAAGAGGACATAGCAGAATAGATAGTCTGCCGTTTAGTATAACTTCTTTAACTCCCTGTTGAACGATGAGCTATCCTGTGAATTTATGTCGCTGGCTTGTTATAACTTACAACTTTAGGCATCATGTTTCCATCCAGTTCAATATCACACTGGCCATCCCAGTCCACATTCAAGTCAAGCTTGATACCATCATGAGCAGTCTTTGTAACCTTGACATCGGAAAACTTGATTGGTGTGGCGCCAAGCTCGATCTTAGTGAAGTGTAAAGTCGCCAGCGGACCAGGGAGCATGGTCTTGAACATAGGCTCGACGATGTCCTTAACCATTTTGCTGCCGGCAACCTCGATGTTGGGCCATAGCTGTGCGACGATGTCGTTCAGGAAACCTACTCAATGTAATGATGAGTCAGTTCTCATTGTTTAATCCTCTAGCAATATGGTAACTAGTATGATTTAGAGCCACTGTCGACATACCGGCAGACTCTCCACCGCCTTCAGTCGTCAATTTTTCGATGAGTGCGGACATCTTGGCGCAAGAGTGCTTATCGTTCTACAAACTTGAGCTTGCGAGAACAAGATTGAGATGGTGATTGAATCTGGAAGCTCGTTGCGGTTATGGGATCAACTTCTTTATCCACAAGATCCAAGATTTCGGGTCATTATATAGTAGAGGGGAATTTAATGTGGTCATTTCTCAGGGCAAGCGTGGTAGGATAGTTGTCTGTGGCTATGTGCAATTACATCAGCGTGCACCACGTCAGTGGTTGTGGCCACGTCGTGTGGGGCAGATCCAATCGGAATCAAGCCAAGCCGCTCGCTGAGATTTTAACCAGCACAAGAATCAGGTAATTTAGTTAGTAACTTGAGCTTAGACTCAAGCATAGACCACAAATATCAAGAACACATTCTGTGGCCATGCCAGGGCGTACGCCTGCGGTGCTTGAATATACTGCCACGCAATGTTTTCTATAACTCTTTCGTGCCGATGCGTTGGGTGAATTGCTTGTATTGGAATACTCTGTATTTTATCCACAGATGTTAACTTTGCATATTGTACGTACGTCCATGCCGTCAACTTTTATTATAGAAAGCGCAATGGCTGGAAGTTGCATTTCTCAAGTGAGGTTTTTTTTAAGTAATGGACTCCAGCTATCTGTGATTATCAGATGTGGAAATAAGGATACAACAAACTATTTATGCGGCAAGAACTCTCGATATCTCATATCTCGGCGAAGTATACTCGGACCCGGGCCGGAGAGATATCGCTGAAGATGTTGTGTGCACTGATAACTGCAATGTTCGTCATGTTCACAGCTACGAGAGCAATACTACGAAAAAATTGATACTAGCACTTTCCCTCATAGACAGTGTTCTTACTAATTCCCCTATATATACGAACTACCATATCGAGTGCTTGATGTACGCCACTATTATACTACCATATATTAATATCAACACTGCTCATAGATCAAGTACAACACTACCATAGATATTGGTCTTTTCCCTCTTGGCCTTTACTTTATTTCTGAACTGCCACTATAATTTTGCTGGCAGTTAAGTCAAGTGTGAGAAGATGCGGGAGGATACGAACCAGTCCACCACAAATACATTTCCTGATATTGGAAGTGAAAGAAGCATTATCATCTCAAAGCCCATAAGGAGAAAAGATATAGAGCAAACCAGGAGTGTGTAGAGATTTCTAAGATGAACCGACAACTTCCGGCACAATACCTTTGAAGTTCAGCTTAAGGAGTTGGGGAAGAGCAGCTGATGTTTTCATTCATTCGATCGCAATGATTATGGGCAATCACAGGACCAGATTTCAATAACTACAGGAAACAAAGCAGAATAAATTGGAAGAGGAAGGATGAAAAGGAGAGGGGGAGGAGGGAAGGGTTCCAGAGCCAGCGAAAAAGTGATCGTGCCGAGGCTTTACCTAATGTTTGAGTTTGAGTTATGTGGTTATATGGAAAGGTCGTATGAAAATCCGAGGCTACGGGAGTGATTAAATGAATTGAATTGAGGTAAGCAAAAGGCTTTCAAAAGGGGGGGGGGGGTCACAAGGGGCTTTTCCTTTAAATCTACACTCCCTCTCCCTTTTCCACGGACTGTAAAACAACATGAGCTCCAGCTCGCAGATGATATGATTAGCCTACTCCTTTTATAGCTCATAGAATTATAAGCAATTACTTGATGATACTTGATGAAGTTAATGTGATACTCGAGAGGGACTTGGGAAGAACATGGCTGTGAAAATTATAGTAAAGATTAAGAAAGACCCCCACAAAATAGAATCACTGTTACACATGGACGACAACTTTGGAAGAGCAGCCTTGTGTCGAAGAGTATCATTTCTAATCATAATCTTAGTATCAGAATGCTCCCTGGAACATGCTTTAGCGAAGACTCTGAAGATATTCACAAAGTGAAATTTTCATGCATGATCAATTGATTCAATAGTAGCTTCCAACAAAGCTATCGTAGAAACACAGCAGGCCACAAACAAGATCAGTCTCACCTTGTTTCCTATTGACACCACCTTTCTGATGGTTATACTGGTGACATTAAAAGCCACCACATTGCTTCGGAGCGAGTACGCATGAATCTCCTCCGAGCGTCCAATTCTTTTCGCTATACGAGTGAGCCAGGCCGGGTCAGAGCTAGTCCTCGATATTCATTTGACTATCATCAATTTTTTTTTGGAAACAACATGTGAAATTACTGAAGCTATATGCTTCAGTAATCATAAAGGGTGTTAATGGATCAAAAACTCAATTAATGTTAGGCTATGTATCTTTCTCGGCCCATATCAACAAAGCGAACATCATTGATTCAACTAGCATACTCGAAGATGATCTCTGAACCTCTCTCGGCCATTTCCCACAACTTTCAAGTATTTTGAAGACAGAATCGCCCAGATGTTACAGGATTTGATCCATCCGACTTTACACTGTCAAATTACGGAAACGTGAATTTAGCCTTCTTACAGAACTCCTCCAAAGAACTGAGCTTCCCCTTTGCTCTACCGCTATTCTCTGACTTTTGCCCCGGTGGTTTACTATAAAACCCATAATCCCTGTAGAACACAAACATCCCTTGCATATCGTCTTTGACCGCAGGTGGCATCCACTTCTTGAAGAGCTCATCGGGAACCTGCTGATATGCAATTTTTTCCCCAGTAACATTGGAAACAACCTCCGCAATTTGTTCCCACGTGTACCACCCTTCCATTGCCTCTAAAACTTTTCCCTCGTATTGATCCGGGGATTCAAGTATAGGTGCAATCCAGTTTCCCATTTCCGTCGCGTCAATAAGTGGTATCCTCGTATCAGGCTTGCATAGTGTCGCAAAGACATAAGTCCCGTCATTCGCAGGTGATGGCCTTGGTGGCATGAGCTGGTTAGTGAAATTTTGCATAAAATACGCCGGACAGTAGAAAGCAGATTTGATCGGCCGCTTGCGGATGTACTGTTCAATGTCGGCTTTAGTGTCGAAATGGTTAACGCTTAACTTTCCACTCGAAATAGCTACCACGGGCGGGAGTGTCTGCCAAATAAGATACTGTGCTCCAGCGGCGATTGCTGCGGTACACAGAGCTTTGGCTTGCGCGGTCTCGACCTCACGAGTGTCACCTGTAAGTGTAGTGCTTGTCATGGCAAAAATGGTGTGCGCATCTTCGAGTGCCGCTTTCAAAGATGGGGGATCATTGAGATCTGCTGAAACTACCTCAGCGCCCTTAATTGCAAGATTCTGAGCTTTCAAGCTGGTGGTTGAGCGGCTGATGGCTCTGACAGAGTATTGAGACGATAGCAGTGGGTCAGAAAGAACGACGTTTGCAACTGAACCGCCTTGTTGGCCTGTTGCTCCAAAAATGACGAGGAGTTTTTTAGACATCTTATTTTACAACGATCTTTCTCTGGAGAAAAAGATGAAAAGCAATGAGTTAGAACTGATCAAAGTTGTTTGTGGGCAGAGAAGTTGAGAAAGACCAATTGGATATAATGACATTAGAATGAGAAGATAACTTTTCTTGCAATATATACTACATAGCAAATTGAGCTGATTAGCTGACACAGAGAGAAAAGAATCAATAGAGTTTTTCGGTGATTGCGGCATTAAGGCAATTTAGAGTGAAATATATTTATAACACCATGTTCAAAGATGCTTCACAAACATGCAAGTTGCTTACGGAATTGGTCCAGCTGCGCATCTACGATTCCAACGCCAGCGCTATGACCCGATGATCGCCCTGGCATATCGAAAACTAAGCTTAATTCTGCGGAAAAGAATATAGGATACTTTATCTTCGGCCGAAAAGTTATGCCAAGCTTTTTGAGGGACGCTACCAAAGTCAGGCCTGTCACTCGAAAGTATGCAACACTCCACTCATAGGCACGTCCCATAAAATGGTAAATTACAAAATGATTGGTAGCCCTACATTTAGGTAGACTGTTGTATGCAACTACACCTCAATAGAGTCTGGGGTTATTGTGCCTAATGATACTGATATCTCTATTCGAATTAATAATTATTCGGTGATATTCTTCGATGTTCTTCGATGTTTGTAATTAGGTTCTAAATTGTCAAATGTCAAAGCCAAACAAAGTAACAAGTCTTGTGAATTGGGTTTTACTCGGGCTTAAGCTGGAAAAGCTAATTCTATCTCTGATTCAAGCCGTCAACCGCTCCAACAATGTGTGATAGAACGGCCCCACGACCATTCTTATATTTTTCAATATAAGAAGGACCTTTTTTTCCTAAGATAACATGTTTTCAAACTTCTTCATTGAACTCCTTACTATCGAGCGATCCAAAACAAATCATTTTTACGACCATGACTAAAGTACTCTTGACTGGAGGAAGTGGCTTCATTGGAGCTCATATTCTAAAGATACTTCTTGCACGAGGGTACGTCACTGCTATGACATCTTTCTGTTCTCCAAATTTCGCAATTACTAATATCAAAGTTTAGTTACAATGTTGTTCTAGCAGTTCGAACCGAGTCCAAGGGGCAGGAGATTCTAGATGCTAATCCCAAGAGCAATGAGCTTTCTTATGTGGTCACTGGTGACATCTCTAAGCTCGGCGCATTCGACAATGCCTTGCAATCAGATCAACCTTTTGACGCCGTTATTCATTCGGCCAGTCCATTTCATTTTCACTCGACCGATCACAAGAAGGAAATGTTGGAACCTGCCATCAATGGAACTGTCGGAATCTTGAAGGCTATCAAGCAGCACGCTCCTTCAGTCAAAAAGGTGGTAATTACTTCCTCTATAGCGGCAGTACTGAACCCATTCTCAGCACCTGCAAAGTACACAGCAGAAGATTGGAATCCGGTTACCGAAGAGCAAGCGTTGAGTAATTCAGGCCTAGCGTATCTCGGAAGTAAAACATTCGCAGAGAGATCTGCATGGGAATTCATCAAGAAGGAGTTGCCTAGCGTCGGCTTGACCACTATTAATCCTCCTGCGGTTCTCGGTCCCGTCCTTCACCATTTGAAATCCTTAGCAGATATCAACACTTCCAATGCAGCAATTGCAGATCTTATGCAAGGGAAATGGAAGAATGGGGCCCCTCCAACCTTTACCAAGCCATGGGTAGACGTGAGAGATGTTGCTTTGGCTCATGTAAATGCTTTAGAGATACCTGAGGCTGCGGGGCGGAGGTTCCTATTGAATGGAGGGTATGTCACCAATGCTGACTATGTTGCAATTGCCAAGAAGAATCCACTTCTCAAAGATAAGCTGCCGGAGATGGTAGACAAAGAGGAGATTACGGACCCTGAAGTTGACACTGAGCCAGCGGAGAAGGTTTTAGGCATCAAGTTTAGAAGTTTGGAGGAGAGTGTCACTGATACAATCACATCCTTACAGAGATTTGTTGAATAGATTTTCCGCTATAAACTCAATGTCTATATTCCTTGGGAATTGAATTATATTATTCATACAATCTTCTATATCAATTTATGCTTGTACTATTGTGAAGTTCGGAGTTCGTCTGCAGCCGAAGATGATGCTGAGGTACTTCATTATCCTTTTCGGATTAGGATAGGGATCTTTCTGATTGTATCCCTCGATAGAAGAAGTGGCGGTAGCAGCAAAAGTTTGATGTTGTTTAATCGAATACATCTGACCGCAAGTAACATTGTGCTGCGGGGTGTTGAATACCGATGTGCTCTTGCAACCTCTTTCAGGAAATCCACGGTCAAATCGGAGCGTGTAATACGCCCAGTACCAGCTATACTTCCCTGATTCTGATGAAATTTTGTTCAGTGCTGTATTGACTTAGGTAATATCTTGCGCCGACATCTGAAACTAAATTCATCTAAAATGGCTGAATAATCCAGAGAGGCAATCATTGGACTATTGAAAGTGGTGTACCTGAGAAAAGGATTAATTTCAATTGGAGTGCAATACTTTTATTTAAAGAACCAGAGTCAGTAGTATCAAATTCGAAACTGTGATTTTTTAAGCACTGAAGCCGTATTTTGTTGGATATTAGCATATTCATCGATATAAGGTATATCTCAAAGCATTCGTTGAACGTCCCAGATATAGCTTATACTATATGATTGAAAGGAACAGATAGTCTGAGATACTTCATCTTGTGCATTATGGGTTTCATTGTCGCAAAATATGATTTGTCCTACTCTCGCTTCGAAACCACCCCGCTTAACCCCTTTTAATTATTTCCCTCGTCTCGCACATCATCATTTCGATCGAAAAAGCCTCGAGATCTAAGATCCAGTATGTTTGATTTTGGTGCTCGGATCGAGTACACCGCCGGTGGGGCATCGAACTCAACGCGGGGATGGTTTTAATATATGACGACATTTATCAACTCCCAAGGCTGGTATTCAGCTACAATACTATCATTAACTTTGAAAGAGACATTTAAATATCTTGTATTTTATCATTAGTTGTGTATTCTTTCAAAGTTCATTTCTCACCCAAGAAAGATTCGTGTAATATCGGAGGATGAAAGAGTGGATATCTTGACTGATGGAACATGAATACTTTCTTGAATCAATGAGCTTGTCAATAAAATTATGAACTTGAATTTTCTCGATTGTTGTCATTGTTTTAATTACTTCGACAACTTATGGGTTCAACATACTGAAATGCAAAAGATCATTTTTGTATCATTCCTGAACCTCTGACAGTTCAAGCAAATTTATAGAAATCGCTAATCCAGCTTGACATGGTGACACTCGTGATCTTAGACTAATGATATTGAAGCCGAAGCATTTATCCCTTGTCAGACTATTTACTTCAGAAGGTTAGGATGCTGTAACTACTACTAGGGTCATTCTAACCCACAACGAATTAATTTCACGGGCACCAAAAAGAGATAAGAGTACCTAAGGTTCATATCTATAATCGAGATGAGAAGACAACGAAACTCTAGATTATTCAGAATAACACATACTATCGATGAATAGGAAGTCGTAATGATAACTATGATCGCTTCTCGTTGAACGCTTACTATGTACTCGCTCCAGACTTCCTGGACTTCTTCACAACCTGACTAGTTAACACAGCTCATTAGTCTCATTACACGCCGATCGTATCTGTTGAATCGGATATAAATTCATAGTATGTAGCAAAGAATTCCTACTGGTGGATAATTCTTAACGGGAGCTCTGTGTTATTTTTACTGGTAAAGTAATTGTAATTGTTAGCATGATTAGTTTTGATCTACTCATGTATGATCTTGGGAAGAATCTTAGGACCGTTTTATATGAATGTGTTTGCTGGGTAGAATCGAAAATACTTGCTAGGCGGAACTTTTGTGACATTGATGGCCGACAAATTCAGAAAATGGCATCGATGACCCCGATCTCTGTAATCGTGAAGCCATTCCTAGATTATCCTCGTCTAACAAATAGAATGTAGCTAGAAACCTTCAAATTTACATCTTAAATTCAAGCCCATTTTTAGTCTTCACAACGCAGTTGATTCATGACTTTCGTAGTGGTCGGTATGCCACTCTGATGAAGATGTGCAGGATTACAGCCCCCCATCCATTTTGTTTTCATTCCAATGTGGGGTGCATAGTAAGTATATTCTTCATGTTCTCATAAATCAGTTTTATACTCAAAAAGGTTTCCCCGCCCCTGCAGACATGGTGGGAGTGGAAAGTACATCCCGAGCAAGCTTAGCTAAATCGAAGTCCTAGTTCTGTCGAGCTCTTCGCGATTTCGAATATCCCGCATTCTCTAGTGTGAAGCAAAGTTGAGCACAATAATGTTTGAACCATCCTCAAAAGCTTCATCGGTATTAGCCTAGGTCTCCAGTGAATTTCTGATTGTCAGAAGAACTGGATTAATGCATATGATAGAGTTTTCACAACTCTGGGGGCTCGAACTGCACTCCAGCTGGCTTCGGACTCGATTGTATAGTGCAGACTAATGTATTTATATCAATCAGTCCGTACATTTCGTAGGAATTCCCAAACAAGCAATTTTTTTTAGTTTAGACTGTTGGTTTGAGATCATTCCGATAACCTAACCCACTGCAGTACTTTATGCCCTTATTCGGAGTTGATAAAACTTGGTACTCACATTCAGGTCTTTTCAGACAAATCAAAAGTTGAAGCAGAAACCGGAGCTAGGGGGGGGGGCAGTAACCTTTTCATACGGCTTCCAAATCTAAGCCAAATCCTGTCACTTGGGTTAAATGTAGATGCCTTCATTGCTGTAACAGCTGCAGTACTCAACTGTGATAGAATCACACTACTAGCCCCTCTATCTAAACTCGCAATTCATTTACTCACTTGTCTAGGTAACTCGGAAATTACAATGCGACTAGAGTCACAGTCTACAGAATCATTTCAGAGTTGCCATTCGGAGAATTCGAAACTGTAGCCCGGAAGTGGCATCTGCGGGCCTGTTCTCCCCATACCCGCCAAGAAACAGTACGAATCCAGTGGATCCTAGGCCATCTTTGCGTCCCCAGCAATGTAGCTGTTGGCAAACCCGCAAAAGAAGGTGCAGCATTGCCACCGGCCCCTCCCTTTACTCCAACTCCATCTGCGACCTTGCCTTGTTGAAACAGATGACGAAAGCAAACCTAAGACAAGTATTAGCCTGCTCATATTTACCACAATTCCATCAAGTTACAACAACATGCTCACTAGCTACAATACTAACACAGATGAGCTTCGACGAGACAAAGCTGCACTTAACAATATCCTACCCGTTGAGATTTGACACGAAGATCTCACTGGATGCTATAAACAGTTTTTTTTTAAAAAAGGATACTTATGATCACTATTAGTGTGAGAAGAGGACACGCTTGCTTCATTCATGTTTTTACAAGCTGGGAAATGCATCAAAGGCACTGCCCGAGACATTCCCACCAGCAACAACTCTGTGCCCTCTAGGAACCACAAGTATTTTCCTTGATTTTTATTCGTAGTTCCTTGCCCTTCTTTCTTGAAGGTCTACATGGTAGGTGAGGTGTGGGTATCCGGGGCTGCTAGTAATGATGGGAGAGGGGGCTCACCTGCATTGTGGAGAGCACTGAAACTTTCTTTCTCGGAATTGAATCAAAAAGCGTCGGCAATCATATAAACCCTGCTGAGATAGATGAAATCTACCTGCAAAACAGCAGACTTAGCTTAGCCTAGTTAGAAACCCGACAGCCTTTGCCTCAGAGGCGCCGTTAACTTTACGGCATGTGGCTCGCACGTGACGCGAGAAAAAATTAGGAACAAACGACCAACCTGGCACCCACGCACGGTTCAAGTATAAATCGCATATTTTTGGCAAAAAATAGGAAAATACCACGATATGCGGCTAGAAATCACGATCGCACCAAAAAGTTAAATTTTGTCACTATTTGTCCCTAAAAGAACCCATGGTATGGTACGATATGACATGAGTTGTTATAGTAAAATCATTGCGTATAACGGTTTTGCTATGAGTAGTCTAATTGTCGAAAGAAGAATCAAGCCCGATCCATGAGTATTTTTCTCTTGACGCATATTATTGGACGTAGATCCCTATCCAATCGTCTTTAATCAATTTCGAATCTTGCGCAAGCGTTTTACGCGGCCTTTGAATAAAGCTGCATCTAATCTCCAAATTAAACGCTGCCAAGAAATTCATATGCAGCAGAATGTCATTCCTCAGGAACTTCCGTACTTCGTTATGGAGACCTCCGAAATCCTCGCGACGGCTTCCATTAAGAGCGCATTTTTGTCAACTACAGCTAGAAAAGTCTATCGGATCGTAGGTATGGGTAATATCTGTGCAGTATTGCGAGTGTATGGAGGGGATGTATCCCCTGATGAATGAAAAAACTCAGTTGAAACATTCAAGAAAGGCAAAAGGCTCTCGACGCCGGTAGAATCAAAGGTGAGCCAATGTCGAGATCTATAAATACTATCTAGGTCTCCCGCATATTTCTGAGAACCATACTTCCTACAGATTCTTCTTCTTTACACGGTAGTTTGACAGTCATGGTTTACCACGTTTCCAACCTGAAGTCCTTTTGGTCACTCGTTACATTTGCTTCTCTCTTTCAAGGGGTCTTCACCCATCCAGGCCACGACAATCGAGAAGAGATTGCTCAGCGTGATGCATTCTTCGGCAATTCGAAGCGAGATTTGAGTCATTGCTTTGAACGGATGAGAAAGCGCGGTTCAGAAAGTAAACGTCACGAACGCCTTGCCAAGGCACTGGCTAAAGCCCGTTCTGACTTTGGACTTTCGCAGAAAGGTCAGCATGGATTTCGAAAACTCATAACTCAAACTAATAAGGAGCAGAAAATTCATTGAAGGATCGTGATACAAGTCCTCTGACTACTTCACATCTGTCTTCACTTGATGTCACCCCAAGTACTGCTGATGTGGAAGCAATTATCTTTAGCAACTCTTCTTGTGTGCTTCAAGCAGAAGGGGAGGTTGGACCTTTCTGTAAGTCATACAAAAGTCATAATATGATATAATCATGGCTAATCTGATGTTATTTCAGATGTTTCTGGTGAATACATCCGTAGCGACCTCCGCGAGAGTGAGGAGGGTGTGCCAGTGGTGATTGACGCTGAATTCCTTGACATCAGCACCTGCACTGGTATTTCCGACCTATATTGGGATATCTGGAATGCAAACTCTACTGGCGTCTATAGTGGTGTTCCTGGTGGAGACGGAAATGGAAACTCGGCAGACACCACGAACATCGACAAGACCTTCCTTCGCGGCCTCCAACCTACTGACGATGAAGGTATTGTTCAATTCACCACTTTTTTCCCCGGTCATTACACTGGCCGAACAAATCACATCCATGTTGTTGCACATGTAGGTGGTAGTATCTTATCGAATGGAACATATACCGGTGGAAACGTCACTCATATCGGTCAACTATTTTTTGATCAATCATTGATCACGCAGGTGGAAGCTGTCTCACCATATTCAACCAACACGCAAGAGTTAACTCTCAATGCTGATGATAGAGTCTTGCTGGGTGAGGTATGCATCATCTTCACACTTGTCTTACCTTTCCCATTACTTTGCTTTATAGTACAATTAGAGCTAACAAATGCATAGATCAGTGGTGGCGGGGATCCAATCGTCGACTATGCCTTGCTTGGAGATACGATCGATGAAGGTGTGTTTGCGTGGATCACGATTGGAATCGATTTAGAGGCTAGTTATAATGCAGACGCGGCAGCCGAGCTCACAGCCGCAGGTGGTGTCCTACTTGATTCTAGTGGATCTGGAGGTGGAGGCGGAGGATCACCTCCATCTTAAATATTGACGCAAAAAGTTTGATCAATTATAGACTCGACTAGGTCTTTGATCATTCAAGTCATTGGCATCAAGTTGTGCGCTTCGATTGTTTGGTGGTGGTACCGTTACACTCTTTCATGGAGCCTCGTGATATTTTTTCTGCTAGCTGGTTTTGTTCTAAAGCCCTTTCTTGTGAATTTCTCATTCACTGAGTGTATCTACAAAATATCTCAAGTCTGAGGGGAGAGGATAAGAGGTCTGGCATGACACACACTCGTTTTACTGTAAGGATTATCATTCGTCTGGGATCTCTTTTCGGAGTAACTAATGGATATTATTCTTGACTGTACATATAAATACAGCTTAAACACATAATTGAATTTTTCAAATGTGTCATGGTCATATTCATAAATACAAGATTCAGTCTTGGTGGAATGCTCATGTAAATCATACACACTCACTGTAGATACAATTCTTACATTCTGAACCTATTCTTGAATTGTTTTGTGTGTGCGATCGATGGGGAAGGTTATCAGTAAATAGCCGTTGCGTTGTTCTTATTTTTATTTTGATGTCGTAAGAGTCTGACCGACGACTGATCGCACACTGACCCATGCAAATTCAACTTTGAGTTGCAAATTCCCGTATCTCAATCCATCTTTGATGTTATCCCTTTCAATATTATCACTTCCAGGAATATCCACGATCGTAGATATCATTCATAATAAGAACTATATTATGTATCCCAGTTGCAATATTAGCCACAGTATTACTATCGTGTACCATTCGCAATACTTTTGCTAGCTTTGCTCAGAATCTTCCTTTCAAAACAGTGCTCTACTAGAAACTCATGTTTTGTTGGCTTGGGGCAACAGCGCTATTGTCAAGAACTCAGTCATGTGGATTGTCGCACTCTAGCGATTGACCACAGGATGCAATAAACACAGCTCTGATATTGATGGTCCATACTACCAATCAATAGTCAATTTTTCGCAGTTGAACTCTATTCACACCGGTCATTATCCAAACCGATCGCGAACATATGGGTAAGCGTCCCATATATAGGAAGACATGTAGTCACTTGCTTATCGAGACATTGAGTTGGAGTGTCATGGAGATTAATATCTGCAGAGTCACCAATACTTGAACTTGTACGCCAACGTCAATAATTAAGATCGGACGAATTTTTTCCTGAAGTATCAAGCCAAGAGTTTCAGTACCGAGACACCCCAATTCTTCAAATCATGTATGCGGGGTAGTCCACAACGATTTTTGCGCGGAACTCCAAATTACTTTCCTTATGTTTATCTTGTACTTAAATTCGTAATGCATTACGATGACTCGACTGTGAGTTGACCTTGAGGTCCCTTGTGGAGTATGGACCGTGCTTACCCGCTCCATGAAAGGAGTGTCTCGGTACATTTGAAAAGTCCGATTCTTCGTTGTTTTGACGGACACAGACTTTGATTGTTTGTTTTGTGCTTGGATATGTAGATATCTTTGCTGTATGCAAGCATATGTAGCAAGGATATACGCACTGCCTGTACCGTGTTGATTGAGAATTAGGTTAGGGAAACTCGAGAGGAAATGGAGAAAACTGACTATGGGCTTGACGAACTAACTTGTCAAACACCGCTACCCTTGGAAATGCAAACATCATTCATTGATTTACTTTGGTTCGACCGCGGGATATCCACAGTATCCCCATTCAATTTTTGATACCGCAATTAGTAGACACGGCACTTACAAGTTACTAAACGCCTCAATATCAAATAGCCAGTCCAACTATAAGAAGTTTCGATTGCTCCCAGATCCTCATCATTTCAACCAACTATTCATTGATTCATCTCTTGTACATACTACATCTCAAGCTCCTATTTACTATATCTTCAATAATCATAATGAAGATCACTCAAGCCTCCCTCCTCTTGTCTGGTTTGGCCTCCGTTGCCTTGGCCCAAGACACAAATTGTACCACCGCTAGTCTCAACACTACTGCTTCCACCTGGACTGTCACAGAGACCGACACGATCTTTAGTATTGCTGCCGCTACCAACCGTGGAGTTTGTGATATTGCTCGCGCCAGCAGAATGCCAGATGCTGAATATATCGACACGGGCTTCGTGTTGATCATTCCCGCTGAAGTTTGCAATCCGGATAATGAATCCTGTCTTCTCACTGCCTCAGATGACACAACTTCATGTCTTTATGGAGGACCCCATACGTACACTACTGTGCGTAATGATACCGTTACCAAAATCGCCTTAAAATTCAACATCGATGTTTCTGCCATCTCAGCCGATGTCGTTTCCATGCTCGGTGTTTCATCCGTCGATGAAGTTATCACCGCTGGTAGTTTGATGAAATTACCTCAATGTAGCCCTTCCGAATGTTCTGTTCAACCAATTCAGTTCACGTATGGTGTTTATAAGGATCTGGCCGAGAAATACAATTCAACTGTTGGTCAACTATTTGGATTCAACACTGGTTATCGTTATAGTTCGTCAATTGAATCTCTATCGCCCGTTCTTACTGTTCCAATGAACTGCAGACCGATTTCAAATGACATCACTATTATTTCTTGAGTTATGTGTTGGGAATGAGAACCTGAGCTGGTCTCGAGTCAATCAAATTGAATGATGTGGAGTAAAAAGTGTGTTGGCATGTTTGATGATACTTCATCTTCTTGGAGAGCAAATTGGCTTTGTGACGTTTGCTTGAGGATCTGATGCATAGTTATGAGACCAATCGGTTCTGGATGGGAGATGGTATTGAGGTTGTTATAAATTAGTCACTGAGAATAAAGACGCTAAAAAATTAGTCTCAGCACATCTCTGATATATGTTTGTCATTAATGTCACCAAATCGCGAAAACCTAAAATCGATGCCGAAATCATACCGAATGGTGACCCTCCTTCCTACCTAACCCCCCCCCAACGACAAATTTTCTGACCCTCCCAAATTTATGACCACCATTACTTTTATGACAAGTCCGCCTTAGTTGATTGGATATGTATCTTGTAACTTGCATCGTGTTCATCAAACAACAAGCAAGTTGGCGCAGTGGAAGCGCGCCGGGCTCATAACCCGGAGGTCCCCAGATCGAAACTGGGACTTGCTAGGATTCGCAGTTTCTTTTTTAAAGTTCTCCCCAAAGAAGGAGAACTGTGAAAATAACTCTGTGAAAGGTTCGTTGAGTGAAGTTTTGGGATATTGATTCAGTTTCCTCTTTTGAATTTTTTTATGATCGCTCGGAGTGGATCCATTGATAAGATCTTTCGGCTTCGGAATGGGGCAATAGGTAGGGTCCGAGGTGGGCCGATCTTATCGGTCTATATTTCGAATACTTACCCCACCAGCCCATTTCTTGCACAACATGCAGGACATAACTTGATTAGTAAATAATATTTTGCATTTGGAATATAAATGTCCATTGATCAAACTAGTCTCTCATACTGTCTTCCAATCTTTACTTTTCTGTTAGATAGAAGGGCTACGAAAACATACCAGGTTTTGACCTCAAAATCAATCCTGTCAAAGTAAATGAAGTAGTCCATGTGAGCAAGATGAGTAAGAGGTACCTAGGTAGTGTAGCTCTTTGCAAGGGCAGATCAAGGTCGAATTTTCGACAAATCTCTTCTGTATTGATATATATATCATTAAGAATACAAATATTAATTCTCAAAGCAAGAGTTCAACGAATCTGAATCTTGACAAGATTTTTTGGTCGATCAATGTATTCACTAGAGAATATGCCAAGCTGCTCCACCCATGCCATAGGGCTGAGTCTTGCCATTTGATACTGCTTAATAATTATTGTATCTATTTCTTTGCCCTGACCTTGGCCAGGAAATAACTTGCAGACACAAAAAGTCTATCTCGACATTTTTAAATCTTGTTCAGCCTCACATCCTAATCTATTTTGATCAAGTCTGCGTTCTTTGATCAATTTCCTGTCTTCATAACGATGGACATCATGAATGCCCCGGACTATTTCACTGTGTGAGTCCAGTCCAATCCAAAGCGACCATAGTAAATCACTAGCTAATACGTTACTCATTCTTCTTGAAGGTTCCTAGTCGTGTCGACATTGATCTCTTACATTGTTCTGTATCGGCTTACGCTCAATTTGCGCTCCTTAACTGGTCTTTCGGTCGCAAGCGTCTTCATCATCACATTAATGACTCAGATCCAAACTGTTTCCATGTACTATCTCTTCAATTCGACACCAGACATGCGATACGGCAATCTAATTACCGCGCCACCTTTTTTTCGCGAATGGTTCCACCTGTCCCAAGTTCTAGTTCAGTGGATTTGTACAATGTTCTTGTACTTTATGGAAAGATCATTTTGTTGATGTCTTACGGATGAAGCTAAAGTTTTTCACAGTTTTGCGATAGTCATTCATCTGCCCTCGCAATCAATCAGACCCTCTACTAGGAAGGTAGTTCTTCGGGTTTTCCATGGGTTCTTTTTCACTTTCTATGTTATTGCAGGAGGTCGATGGCAAGAGATAGTGTCTAATATTGACGACAACTTCCATGTCGGCATCATCGACCCTCTCTTCATTTTTGTTACCATCTTGGCTTTATTGATCCAGTCTCGTATCATGTCACCTTCAGATGAAGTGATTATATTGAGTGAATGGGAGTTCAGTATCCAATTGTTCACGTTCCTCCTTCTTGCCATTTCGTGGCCACTTAGGTTGGTTCGCCCCCATACTTTACGGAAACCCGGACCGCAGTCAGCCATATTTTTGGGATGGTACCCTTGGCTCGCATGGGCTTGTGTTAACACTGCTATCTTGGCAGTTGGTCAAGGAATCATGTTGCTCCTACGTGTTAGAAGGAAAAGGTTTAATGACAATATTAGAGCTGCTGATAAGCGCGACTTTTCTATTTGCCCCACAGATGTTTAGCTGGAAGGGGACATGGTCTGTGTGGACCTATCTACGGTATCCTACCTTAATGATCCGAAGTTTACTTAGCATAGCGCTTTAACATATTCACTTTACCGTTTACATGATTGAAACGTACAGTAAATTGCCAAACTAATCTCTCAATCAAGTATAGTTTCAGACGCCGTTAACATACTCTAACTACGTTATAGGGGCAGGAAAAACAAGAGCTCGAAAACAATGTCTATAAAACTAAGCCAATGAAGAAAAAATCTCCGTAACTAACGCCAGCAATAAGCTACTACAACAGCCAAATCGTCCACTCTGTAATTCAAAAATCTACGTGATCCACAAAAAGAACACTTCAAATTCCATTCTGTCAAGAAATCAACATGGGAAACAGCAATCCATCTGGTTCTCTGCTGGTAAATCCGCAGCAAGAAGATTACGATCACATCCAGGCCCGCCCCGAGGATCCCAACCACCATTGGTACATTTAGCCTTTCCGTTAGCCTTCTTACTTGTCCAGCTTAAAGTTCCATATGTAAATTGAACGTAGTCGTTCTCATGCTCTCCAGTTATAGAAAGCGGGCTAGGGAGAGGGCCTTGTACATTTGTGCCGTTCCCAACATTAATTGGATCACCCAACCCTTTGTTAAAAAAATATGATGCTGGTGTATGGTATATGACTTTCTCGCTGTTATCACGGAACGTGATATTTGCGTATAAGTTATTCGTAACTGGATTACAGTTCTCTCGCTCGATGAGATGGAAGCAACATGTGCCAGCATCATAGGCTGGAGGGGGTGGTAGTGGCGATGAAGTCGGTGAGGGCGAGAAAGATGGTTGGGGAGTTGATGTACTTGTTGAAACAGCTGATAATACAGTCACTGGGTTGATATTGAAGCCAATGTCCGCAATATATTGATCTGCAATCTCCTTGTATATTGCCTCATGATAAGCCAATTGGGGATGGAATATTCTAGCACGATGACCAACAAAATCAGGCCAAAAGTTAGCCTGCTTTGTCGCATTTCACCAAACGTTTGATTCAGCTGATTCTCGTCAACTTTGGACCAGAAATCGTCGAGATAGTCCGTCCAAAGAGTAGAATTTTGATCCCAAGGCATGTTCTCGATGTTAGCTTGCTGGACACTGTTCAAGTAAATGATGGTCGGATCCGTCAACATTTCGTTCTCTTCATTCGAATCGTAAGGATAGTGCCAAAACCAAAGTTTGGGATTATCCAAGTCTGGTTCTTTAACCCCTGGTTCACAAAAGCGATGGCCTGCTCCTAACAAGACGTCTATATCGACGTATTTGACGTTACTTCCACTGTTCTGATGTACAGCCTCCTGAATGGCAGAATTCAATGTCACACTCATCAAATTGAAGTCTTGACGCAGATCCGTAGTCATCATTGGATGTTCCTTGTTATCAGGATTTGGATTTGCGGTCCTCGCAAAGGTCACAGTATTGCAACCGGGGTCTTGATCGTTAAAGAATTGAGCATAACCAGTCACATAAAGTCGAAACCCTTTCCCAGTTGCTGCCTGACCATAGTCAACGATTCTTTTGATGACGGAATCGATCTTGGATACAAGATCCCTATTCGGCGTGTCTTTGTCTCCGTCTTGACATATCAAAGACCATGACAATTCTCTCTGTACATTACAAGGGCGCGGGACGAATCCAGCACTGAGAGGCGGCCTTCGTAAAATATTAGTTTCTCGAATAATAAAAAAGTCTGTTCTTTGCAACTCACGGGAATCCATCAACAATACAGTTGTTCAAAATGCCTGGAAAGTCTATATCATCTCCACCAACAGTAAGTGAGCCCATTGTGGGTGTACCACTGCTTGGCCTGGGATAATATTGCCAGCTGGGTTGACCCCAGAGTTGATCTTCGGCATAAAACTGATATGTCTCTACTTCGTCTGATTTAGCACCAGAGCATACCACATTGTTAAGCTTGGCCCTTGGTCCTAGGGCGCCTTGAATCAACTCGGGATATGCCCCTGTATATCGTAGGCACCGGCGCCCATCAATGTAGTCTCCCGAACCGACACCAGAAGCATATGAGTCACCCCATGCGGTCCATTCGAAAGAAGTTGCTCTGTCCTCGAAACGAGTCGGCTTATCAGGACCTAATGGAGGGTAGGCTAGGATAGAAGTCGCAAACAAGATTAGGCTAAAGCAATTCATGATATGGTGGTTTCAATATATGAGTTCAATGTAGTAGGTCATATGTTGGTAAAATTCTGTTGTAACTGAACACGTCTGGTCATATCTTAACATGTTCTCGGACGCTCATATTTATATAAATGATGGCATAGACTTTATCGACCGGATGTACTCTCTGCAACCCACCCTAACAAACCTCCAACTATCTACCACAGAATTGTATCAGTCTGTGATTCCCCCTCATCAGGTATCACCAACTCAAGTCTACATGCGCCTCTATATGTGCCTCTCCAGCTCCCAAATTCGTGCCATCGTACAGAACAATACTCTGTTCGAATCTAGGAAGAGTACTACATTGACCTCCTATAGATGAACTAAATGTATGCCTCAAATCTCAAACAGTTGACGAACACTACATGTAACACATCTTTAACGATTTCAAATAAGCCCCGACGTCGGCAATTTCCTAAAAAAAAATGGTTCAAATGGTGCTATTTGCTCCCTCTGGCACTATCAGAAAAGAATATGTAGCAGATAAAAGGATTCTATTAAACAAATGATAGCTATGCTATTCGAAGGATCATGGAATGGAAACATGCAATCTTCACCCTTGGAAATCTCGTGTAATGACGATTTGCGCCGTTTTTCAACCCTTTGGAAAAGAAAACAGCCTCGACAGAGGTAAAAATAAAATCTCACAAAATTCCAGTCCAATAGACCATATTGTCAACCTGGAATTGTTAGTTGTTTGTTTCGAATCTCGTACAGCCTACTCTAAATAATATGGTGAATGATACCTGTGCCGTAGGGGCTGAGCAAAATTGGGGGCGCAGAAAAGTTGGGAAATTAATTCACCACCCACACTATCATATCTTCCTACCATTTCTTGAAATTGATTTCTTTCACGAATCTCCAACATCCGAATCTTCATTTAATTGAACACCAACTTTCTCAACATCATATAACACGGCACACAATCTCATAAAGCTTACTCGTTTCGGGCAGCTCATTCTCGATAAAATCCCACCCTGATTCCTGCACCAATTCTCTCTTCCTTCTGGTCTACATGACACGTTACGACATGTTGTTCTTATTCATACTCCTATTACACGCTTTTGCGCAAGGCAGAACCATCGATAACGATCGACAACTATCTCTCAATCTTGAAGACTCAAGCATTTTTCGGGAAATTCCTGGTGATTCGATCGTCAAGTTATGTCCAGAATCCCTTGATACTGATATCCTCAAAATCGAAAAAATTGTTAACAGACCGGAACCTATCTTGTATGTCTCAACAAACTCTTTACGGGCCCCCTTCAGTACGGATTATCATCTAACTGGCCTTTTAGAGACGAAGAAATAGATGTTTTCATCTGGGGTAATTTCCGAAACTATTTATCTCCATTTCAATCCAGTGAAATAAATGTGTGCTTCCACTGACGTCAACCGCACACAGGCAGCTTCATCCGTGATATTTCACCCTACTCGACTGTAGATTTCCAAATCAACGCCACCGCCAATACCGGAGACCATGGCTCCTATAACGGCACATTTTATATATGTGATTATCTCGAGCAGATGCGTCAACTTCCTGATTTGAATGTTACAAAAGCATGTCCACCTCATAAAGGGCCCGTGTTTATCGATTATGCTGCTTGGTTTGCTTATTTCTTGACCGCCCCTGTATGTATTGAAGTAACATCAACATCATTGACTTGATATAGATCAGAGGCTTATGAAATCATAGGGAAATTGGAGCATAAAGTTTGATGCGAAAACGCCAGAGGGAGAGAGAATTTACTGTCTTCAGACAGAATTTGACTTGCAATGTCCACCAGAAAGGGATGATTATAGATGTTTGAGGAATTTGACGGATAAGCTTGATATTCCTTGGATGATGAAGAAATCAGAGATTCTTTGAAAATGTTCAAGGCTTATTGGTACGGGTAATGTCTGAGTTTAGGTTCTTGTTGGTGTAAATGTATGAAGATGTTATAACATATTCAATCTTCTCGATCCTAAACAAGTGCGATGAAATATCTAGGGGAGATCTCTTGAGAAAGTTGTATGGATATTCTGCGAATATACTATACAAGGTCGATGAATCCAACAGTTGGGAACCACAAGACAGTTTTCAGGCCCGTCCACTTAGAAAATACATTGCAAATCTGCGGCCATTTGTATAAATAATTCAATACCATTCTTTTCTTGATGGGGGACTGAGTTATCAATTCGTGCGACAAATCCTTATCACTCAACTTCCCTCGTGAAATTTCCATCTAACTCAAGTGCCTCGCTCGTCCAAAAGTTCGAGGAACATCGTACTCCAGAGCTTACCACGTTATAATGTGCACCTCGCTCGGGCTCAGCTACTTCCTACAAACTTTCCGGGCAAAGCAAACTAGGTAGAGATTGCATCTCACGTGCTGGTAGTAAAAACTAACGCTGAGTATTTTGATCCATCTTTAAGTTGGGCCCGGTTCTAGTGCTCTTTTTGAGGACCCACCAATTTTGCAGGTAGACAATCTTCGAGGACCATTTTAATTAGGCTTCATACTTATTGAGTCTTCTTTGCCGCCATCTATATACAGCTGTGTATATGAGAGTCTGTATTATTTGAAATTTCAATATTAAAGTTGCAAAGTGGCAGTAGAGATATGTTTGGGGGAACAATTCTCGCGAGAAGATTGAGTTACGATTACTAAATGTAACGCAATCACATAAACATAGGTGACTGGAACGAGCCTTTTCTCATCAATTATTTGGTGAAATTTTATTACTAATTCTCTCAATGTTTTCGAGTGGTCATTCCCATCGAAGAGTCCATTCCACTAACCGATGAAAATCTTTACACATGTGTTGAGTACCAAATCCTCGCACGCCAGCCTTACCCTCAGATACTTTCTCCGCAGGCTCGATTGTAGTGTCGGCTGCACACATAAGACTTTGCCGAAGATACTCTAGGCAATGCCGAACATGAGTATCTGCTGAATGCTCGGCATGGTTAGAATGTCCTCCCTCCGAATGGTTTCTGTTGCGCACGAGCCAATAGAAATTGCGAATTCCGTCCTAATTTCGAGCAGTTAGAGTTATGCTTGGCTATGTACTGTACAGATGACGCATTTTGAGTCACTTACTAGGCAATGAAGCTGATGGAAAACAGCAAATGCAACAGGATTAGGGCCGACATCAGGGTGTACAAAGAAACCACCATTCAGTGGAAAAAGAGAGTCCCAGCGTTGGTTCGTGAGGTTCGAAGGGGCTTCAGCGAAGTTGAATTCATATTCGAAAGTAACGGGAACACTATTCACTAGCCTGGAATTAATTCTAAGCACAAATTTAGGGGTACATACTTGGCTTACACTGTATCAAACCTCTGTTTCCATTTATTGCCCAACGTTTTCCTATGAGATAACCACTGATTCCTGAGATGATAGACGCCAACAGTATTAAGACGGTGATCAATGTACTTTTTGATAGCCTCAATGGTCCTGTAAGGAGACTCACATTGCGGCTAGATGATGTTGAGTCTTTGTCCGAAAGGATACTATATTGACTCCTTCTGATACCTGTACAAAAATCTATTGAAAAGTTTTCTATACACAGTAAATTTCCTCTTCGAAAGGCTTTATGGATCACCAGAGATGTGAAATGAATGCTGAACATATGCGAGTGACAACTAAAAGGCCTAGGGGAGTGCAGCAACAGCATTGATTGCATTAGTTGTCTTTTGTGCTTCTCAGTGTCAAACCCCCAGTAAGACGACAGCTCTACTACAAGGGTTTCCATAAACGTCTCGATCCTTCATACAGCGCACATAGATTGATGTTACAATGCGGGGTCTCTTATCTTCAAGGTGGATGATAACCGAGTATTTCCACTTATGCTACATTAAGACTAGGAACAATTAACCGAGTTCAACTTTGAGAGTATATATATGGTTGTTGTTAGCTTTTTTTCTGGCCATTCAATCTCTGTTCTTTAGCAATCGCTTTTCAATCTACCCTCAGACTCCTCAATCAAAGATCAATCCAAATCCTACCCTCACTATAACACCAATCCTCAAATCCTCAACAATAAATCTCATCTTTTCAAAATGAAGTACACTTTCATCTTTGCCATCGCTACATTTTCATTGGGCGCCGCTGCTGCTCCAGCTGAAGCTGTTGAAGCTGTCCCCGAAGCTCTCTAAATCTCACCAATCAAATATGCCGAATTTGAAGAAGACGCTTAGGGCTGTTTGTCAAATCTTTCACACCCGCTGTGTCATGTGTTTGCGTTGATCTGTCTGGGCTCTACCGGAGGTGTGCTTTACGCAGATATTGGAACTCGGGAAATTTTTGGACTGCAAAGTCATCATGATGGTGATGGTTACGCAGAAACCCGGCAGAATGAAGTAGCTTGTGCGGTGCGGGTCTTTTGTAAAAGTCTTCATGAAAGGTTTTCCGCACTCCAAGGTTTCCCTTCATCCTTGAACGATTGTTAGACTTATTGAATGACAAATGTTGAGTTCGTGGTTTCCATTATAGATATTCTCTTCATGAAAGTACATGTTCTAAATAGTGATCAATTGTGATGAGTCTTGGAAACGGAAGTTATCAAAAAGATTCATCGGTCGTATATTCTCCCCAAGTCAACTCACTGCTCTCAATAGAACTGCTGGTAGTATCAAGTTGCATGCAGTCTAGTTTATCGAAAGATTCCATCTGATTGCCCTGTGCTGTATGAGATTCAGTTCTTTAATTCTCACCAGTTTTGGGCTCGTTTACAATGCTGACGTCCATTCTGGTGGAACCTGGAGCATTAGCGAACGTAAAAGTTGTTCACATTTGTCCTGGAGAAATTAACACGCTACATGAGGGCAATTGCAGACTTAAATCTCACACTTGTAGGATGTATATCCGGATCTTTTAGACCGGCGTTGAGTTTCCTTTTCCGAGTCAAAAACTGCCTCTATTATCAGTAATTTCTGGCCCATTCATAGACTTCACCAATGCAGGTTACTAACATGCGCGTGCCTATCTGGCGTACACGGAGATAAACTTTGGGTTTTCTCTGATAAACATTCTAGAATTTCATGGTGAGAAATCTCTCAGTGGAGTCATACTACACTTTGAAGAATTTGGAGAATCAAAAGTCATCGCCAGTGAGGAAGTTAAACACATTGCGATAATTGGCGCTGGAAAGGTATCTGCGGATATGGTTGACAAAGCACTACGTTCTGAGGAGACAGTCTCCTGGATTATTGGAAAAATGGGTGGGTACTGGTGCTGGATCTTCTGCTCCCATAAACCTGAAGAATCCTTAAATCAATGGCGTAGATGCGGTGAAAACAATATTATGTCAAGTTTCTATCCTTCACTCCTCAAATCAGGTACATGGTGGACTTGACTTCCCCACAGTACGGCAACAGGTACAACAATTGTAACATGGATCTTCTCAGCATTTGATGCAGCGGTTCGCAAAAAGACAAACTGTGACGAACAAAAAAGTGCGGAAGGCATCGAAAAGTTGAAATATGATACAGAGTAAATTTAAGTTGATGTTTTTGCACTATTAAGGATACAGTCCCATTCCTTGCACAAAAGGATAATTAATTTAACATTTCAAGTATATTTTGGCAGAATAACACTGGCGGGGCACTACACCATCCGAGAACGTCACTGTATATTGCGACGAGGTGAGGATGGTCAGCGATAAGACGCTGTATCTTCAAGATGGATCTCTTTTTTTCCTTGCGATGCAGTCGTATGTAGAACGGGATGGAGATTCGGAATTGAATTCTTTTAGTGATGACCTCCTTTTGAAACTTGATCTACCTCACAAGAAAGAAAGTGAATCACACAGGGTGACAGTAAACTAAAAATCTCTTGCCGTGGAAGCCGACGAAAGGTTGAGGGAGAAATATCCGCTCCTCGCAAATCCTCCAAATCATTTTCACAGGCATATTGATACACCTCCATACCGGTTGTACAACGGAGTCGCTCCATTGAGCGATGATTCGATTCTTTACATCAATTGTACCATGGGAGGGACAAAGATGTTGACAGCAGAAGCTCAAGCAATATGGGTGATAGCTTGCTTTGAGAAAAGACTTGTTCTATCTTCAATGGAAGAAAGAGAAAAGGAATTTGTGGACCGAGTTGCTTAGTGTGGGTTAAGATATCCCTCTAATGGTGAACGTGGAGATCTTGCAGCTTTCGATAGTGTTCCCTACGTCGAAAAGGTGCTAATGGATATTAGGCTCATGGCACATCATATGAGCTAGTGGAGAGATCTTTTCGTGCCGTTTAAGCCATATGATTTCGGCAAAGCATGGAGGGAGTATCTCGATGGTGGACTCCGGTAGATACAACGCGTTATTTCAAATCAAATGGCCTCTCCGTGTAACTTGTTGCATCTATGAGAGTTTCTCTTTTTTTTCAAGTTCAGGATTGAAGCAATAGAATTTATCCATACCAATGTTGGTGGTTTACTTGTCTTCCGAATAATATCTCGTATACCTCAAATAAGAAGAGTTTATTCAAGATATCTACATGTTAGAAATTTAAGTTCGAGTTTTTACAAGTTGTGCCCGAAGCTGGGAATTGGCCCGGCATTTATTCGGCACGTCAGACATGCCATCAATTGCCGACGCTTTCTTTGTTTACGGTGTAGTGCGTGAGAGTCGCGCATAAGAAAGATGGGGGAGGTGGTCCCGATTATTGAGATGCATCATACCTATGACGTGGAGGACGATGAGGTGCTCCACATGCATTTTCTCCAACAAGATACATCGAATGCCGACAGTGAGACGTGACTTTCACACCACCTCATGTCAAGACTAGTACTACACTATCTGAAATTGTCTATTCGTCGAAGAATTCAAGTAGCACCTAGCACTTGCAAGGCCAGTCATATCGCTAGCTATTCTTCATATTCTATTACAGTCGTGAATTCAACAAAATTACTCCCCGTCGGACGATCATCGTTATATCTCGTAACCATGCATCGTACCTGGCTCAATAAAGTCATCGATCACCACATTTACCCCGCAATTCCCCGCATATACCTGCCACCAAACTTTCAACACTTGGATATCTTGAATGTCTCCATTACGGGGTAGAATTTTACCGAAACTTCGTTGTAGCTACATAAGTTACACTCGGAGACGTCATGTAGGTCTTCCGTGGTAAGGTTTTACATTCTTTTCACACACCACAAAAATGTTGTCTCGAATCTTCCTCGCAGCATTAAGTGTCCCCCTTTTCTCATCCCCATCTTCTTCCACTGCCGTCTCCCTTGTCAAAGAGAAGAGATGTATCGTAGAGGGCAGTGCCAATGGCGGCGATGACGCACCAGCAATAATTCACGCCTTCGAAGAATGCGGCCACAATGACGGCATCACCACTCACGGGACCGTCGTATTCAAAAACACAACCTACAACATCCAAACCGTCATGAACACCACCGGTCTATCCAATGTGAAAGTTGATCTTCACGGTACACTATTATGGGATACCAACATCCCATACTGGCTGAACAATTCTCTCCCTGTCGGATATCAGAATCAAAGTAGCGCATGGCTTTTTGGAGGCGAGAATGTCCATTGGGATGGTCATGGATATGGAACACTTGATGGAAATGGAGAGGTTTGGTATGAATTTATTAATGGGACGAATAATTATCCGGGGCGACCTCATCAGATCACATATACGGGTGTTACGAATTGTATTTTTGAGAATTTGAGGTTCGTGCAAAGTCAGATGTGGACAATGACAATTATTCACGCAAAGGATATTTTGTTGGAGAATATTTATGTGAATAGTACGGATGTAAGACCGGTTGGATTTGAGTTTAGTAGTTTGAATGTAAGTATTTTTTGGTATTATTTCGTGTGCTGGGGTGTTTTTAATGGAAATATCGAGGCTGATCTTGGATATATAGACCGATGGTGCGGATACTATCTATGCGGACAATATCACCTTCCGTGGTTGGACTGTGGATAATGGCGATGATTCAATCTCTATGAAAGCCAATTCTACCAATATTCTCATCGAAGATTGTGATTTCTACACCGGGCTTGGTGTAGCCATCGGGAGTATTGGTCAATACGGTAAGTCTCCTTAATATTTATTATACAGTGGATCTCATTAACCCTTTCTTCCACGACAGAGGGCAAATATGAAGTGATTGAAAACGTCACCGCTCGTAACATTCGCTCTTACAACATGCGATATGGGGTTTACATGAAAACCTGGACTGGAGTATCCACTGGGTAAGACCACTACTTCATCAATCTTTTAACTCTCACTAACAACCCCAGATACCCTCCGAATGGTGGAGGCGCCGGTCTGGGCCACGCAACCAACCTTTCTTTTACCAATTTCACGCTTCATAATAATACCGGCATAATCGCCATAACACAATGTACATCCTACAACTCTGCAACCGGGAATTGCGACACGTCGCTATTCAATCTATCCAATATGACCTTCGCTTCTTGGAGCGGTACAGCCTCTAGCGATGTGGTAGCAGAGCTACAGTGTAGTGGTGCCGCTCCTTGCACGGGTATTCTGATAGAGGGTATGGAAGGTATTTTGGATACCGTGAACAACACAAAACCAGCGCAGTATCTTTGTGATAGTGTTGTGGAACCTAAAGGATTCAATTGTACGGGTATACCATTTGGAGAGAATCCTAGATAGAATGACTAGGGGCATAAGAGGACGAGACGGATGAAATAATGAAATGGATGATGGGAGGTGTGCCTTATTGCGCTCCTTCCTTCTTAAAAGAGAACTCCTTCACCAAGAATACATGTTTCTTCTTTCCCTTGAAATTTGAATAGATGATCAGAATTGATGTGGAAGGAAAGAGTCGCCAGTGCCACCACTGATTATATCAAGTTAAATCACATCCAAAACCTACCTGTTCACAAACATAATTCTATTTCCTTGATGCTTTCACCGCAAATATTATCATAGAATTGTTATCTTCTCACTTTGAGTCAGTATTTACCCATTCATTCAATAAGCACCTCTTATCAAGGACATTTTTGGTTCTTGGCGCCCCCCAAACCCACTCAAAGATACAATGTCTAAAATCGCTTCATTATTGAGCCCCGACTACCCACTGAAATCGTACCTTTTCGGTCTTTTCATTTTGGCTCTTCTTGTGATCTGGGCGGTTGACGATCTTCGCAGACTTCGCAGACTTCTCAGCACATCTTCGAAAGTACGTGCAAAACCGAAGAACAATGTTAAGGAGAAAAGTAGCGAAAAGCGATCTGGTATCTTGCAGATACCCGGGCCACCTGGAAAAAATGCACGGCATTAGAGATACGAAGCCAACAGAAAAACCCAAGAAGATTCAATGTCCAAGTATATTCCAACGCATCAAAAATGCTATTTCTTGGGATGGAGGTGATGGTCGTCGATTGTGGAAAGAGTACCCCGCTGAACCTATCTTGAATGAATCTTCAATGAGGGCACTATTGAAAGTCGAGGGTGATCTATTGAGAGTTGTGTTTCCTGAAGACAATGTCCCTGAAAGATCTAAACATTCGAAATCGCAAGCTGCCACATCTAAATTCCGTTCGAAAATCTCGCCGACCACTCAATCAGATATCGTGTACGAACATAAAGTGTTTGGACCTAGTATCGCTCAAGAGAAAGCCGATGCATCTGCCGTCTGTAGAGTCAAAATTCTCACTGCGAATTCTTGCGATCCGTTCACATACATCAAGTCTCATGATACAGAAGATAAGATACTAGAGCTAGTTGGTAATGAACTAGTTTCTTGAGTTATGTTGGAGGAGTGCTTGGAATCCAATACACAAACAGAATATAAATAACTGCAATGGACAATACTGGGTTCTTTTCCAAAATGGGTGAGAGAAACTCCAGGCTCAGTATCTTTCGTCTCTTCTAACATTCGAAAGGAGGCATGAGATGTCCAAAATCCATCGCACGGTTTCTCTTTGTTTCGCAGGGCAGTTTTCGGGTTGAAGAGGCTCTTTGAATTAGCGTACACTTATTCTCATATGAAGAATATGGCGGCGAGATGGTGTTACAAATATTCATTAAAGAATCAGCAGGCTGTCTGTATTGGTTTCTATGCCTTTCATATTTCAAAAATGAATAGATAGCGATCATCAATTTGTTTTCGTGTTCTGACTCAGAGTCACAAGTTAGCCGATACGTGGAAGCTATGATTAAACTTGAATTTGAAAAAACATAAAGGTATCTATCGAAAGCATTGTAGAGGTCCTCGAATTCGGTCTTTTATCCTCTCTCTCTGATTTAGACCCCAACGTAGCAAGTTTGCAGCTCAACTCAACATGGATGCAAGAGTACACATCTTATTACTTCCGCGAAAACAAAGTCTGTAACAAATGTGGAATTGTGGTGCCAAACCAAGACTACTGACTGATCCCTTTTTAGAATCAGAAAAAAGTCGTCGCAGTGCTTTCCTTGACCCGTATTCATGATCATAACTCAATACTTCGCCCAAACTCCACCTTTCCACCATGATACATTTCGTCTTCCGTCTTGCTTTTCCCATATACTCTTCAATACCCTGAAATATCCTTTACAAGCAAAGATGACACCCCCCTACCCCCTCATCCTCAGTCCCAAAACTTCTCTGTCCAACGACAACACCACACTCGCACCTCTCTCCTTCCCTCTCCTTAGCCAGTTTTCTTCTCACTGCGATCCCCGAAACAACCGGTCCAACGATCGTACATAGAACTAAAGCCCAGATTATCACCAAGAATATTTGATCTTCGACCACATCTAATGTTCTCAATCTCCCAGTAACCTTGTGCGAGAGACCTTGCACATTCAGGATTCTAATTGGTGTTTTTGAAAGACTCAAGGTACCTGAGCTCTGCGCTTCTGAAGCTACCAGGAAGCCAAAGCCTCCTCGAGCAATCATTGTTGATCCTACTATAATTGCATCGAGATGAGGGGCGTCAGTTTTTAATTTTTGATTTACGAGATCGTTTGTAGGGATTTCTTCTGGTGAGCCGTCTTGTTGGGGAAGTTCTTCTGGTATTGGAAGTGTTTTCTTTTTGAAGCTTGTCCACTTGTGAGACCACCTTGTGGTGAAGAATTCAAAATAGACAACTATTCCCACGGAAGCTTTGGCTAGAAACATCAAGCAAGCGTAAAAGATTCCTTTCCACAAGATAGGACCAGAAAACATTTCGGAGACGGGGATGGAGAAACCGATTGATGCCTATTTTTTGTTAGATGCGTTTTTTGTTCGGCAACCTTTAGCCCATGGGAATCAAGTATGATATTTGAAAGGGCAGTAAAGGTACTTACGAAGAAGAAAGGCACTAAGATATGATCCATAATCGGCTTATAATACTCCTCAAACATCATAGTAGGTCGATCGGCACCCAGATCTATATCCTCTCCACCATCCACACTTTGCCAAGTATATCTCACCACAGCGCCAGCTAAGAATGCAGATAGTAATATGGAACCCTCTACACAAGCAGCAATAGTTACAAGAACTATAAGCATCAAAGTCGATAGTATAAATCCAGTGTGCCGTGAAATCCCCTTTTCGGTATCAATATCCTCACCAAAGGTTTCTTGGCCAATTTTCGGATATGTAAATATTGAATGGAAACTGCGAAGCAAAACTTTGAGAATAATTGGTGTTAGCAAGAAAGTGGCAAGGATAAGACCCAAACTGGATATGGCGGGACGGGCAATTGTCCAAGAATCAGATTGGCCTTGTCCGAGTGCTGTTATGATTTTAACCATCACGAGAACAAGAATATCGTCTAACATTGCCGCGCCAGCTATCAGAGTACCGATTGGTGTTTTCTGAAGGTTTGCGGATGCGAGGATAATAAAAGTTGACCCTAAGGATGTGGAACAGAGAGATACTCCTGCTGAAAAAGCTGCTATTGCGGTTGGAAATCCTGAACTTTCAAGACTATCAAATTTCATACCCATGATGAAAAATGAAAGAGCCATCGGCATCAGGATTCCAATCATCGCAGCAGACAATGTTAACCATATTGTGTTTCTGAGTATACGAAGATCTGTGATGAGGCCACCTTCAAACACCAAACAGATAAGCCCCAGATATCCGAGATATTGTACCGTTTCTTGGATTTCTATGCTGAGAAATGAAGTTCCGGTGATAGGCATTCCAGAGAGAACTCCGATAAATATTTCCCCAATGAGTCCGCAGTAGAGGAAAGAATCGAGAAGGTCGCGGGTCATGTTGAGAATGAATATGAATATGGATAGAGGAAGTATAATGTCAAGCCCTGGTTCGATATAAGGAAGGTATGCCATCTCTTTCGAGTTTGGAAGTTGGTAATATGAATAAAATGAAACAAAGGATCGGGGTCAAATTCTTAATGATGAACTGATGTACCTAAAGATACGAGTATCAGAAACAAGCTAATGAAATCTATCAACTTGATCCTCATCTAATTTGTGCTCGTAAAGTAGATCCGTGTCTTCCAACACAATGCTGCCTTATCAGATGGCATCGTGTTGAACAGCCTATAGGGTGAATCCTAGACTTTCTCTTCCCGTTCCATGCCGAAGAGCATGGTTCATTACACGTGCAAAAGGACCAGCTCACCACTCGGGGAGTTTCGTAAATAAGTAAATGTTGTCATTGACTCACCTGAGTAATTTGTTATATGTTTATGATCTATCGCCTCGTACAAAGCGTAATCATTGTTGGGAATGTTAGACGAGTTACATAAGGGGGGTAGGACAAGGGACTTTTTGGGCGGAAAATAATACTGTGATCAGTTGGATAGCTTTGTCCAACAGTGTCAGATAATGTCAGATTTCGATGCGTTATCTGATCGTCAATATCTTGGGATAAAGTTTTGCCAAGTTGAGCTATGTACATTGGTTCTTTCCAACTCCCGTCATGTAAAGGACTTGCCATCTGACTGGTATGGCATCTTACGAAAATGCATCGAGGGCTGAGCCTTTCTGACTCTAGATACACTCGACATATCAACGGTAACTGAACAGGATTATGGGAGACACAAGTTTCCGACTAATTTTCCGATTTTTGAAACTTCTCAAAACGAGGAATTATTTATCCTCAATCAGAATTAGAAACAACGTATGAATTTCCTTCAACATATGTAATGAAATTAGAACTGAAAAAGTCTGCAGACACAGCACGATAATTGAGGCACATATGGAAATGAAGTTGGTTTGTAATAAAATCAGGACCTTTTTTTCCCCGGGAATTATGGATATCACCATCACTGCTCACCATTGCCATGCTTGCACTATTAGCACTCATAATCATGAATCTCCTCAGTAAGATCAAATCGAGGGTTATGACGCTCCGACTCCGGTTCATTAGCCTAGTAGGTGACCTTTACCCACATTGAGTACGCAGAAGAATTAGATGCCCATCGACCTTGAGCTTCCTCCGTCTGTTCGTAGATAAGCATGATGAAAACTGACAACATGGCATTTGCTAACAACAAGAAAGGCAGCTTTGAAATGAGCAGAACAAGCACCCGAGCAAATTTTTTTCATAAAAAACGTTTCTTCATTCCTATACAAAATCAAAATGAATAAATGCTGTGGTGAAGTGAGAGTGCCCAGGTGGTGAATGATTGATGTTGATTGATTACAACGAGAGCTTGTCTTATTATTGGACATGTGAGGTTGGGCTTGAATTCCATCCATGGATGTCAAAAGTATCAAGAAAAGAAGGAAAAAGGAGGAAGGAATAACCGTTAAGTTCTTTCTTCGCTGTCGCTCCTGACGTCCACGCCTTTAGATAATTGCACACAGGAAGGTGGTCTGTTGTATGTTAGCAGCACAACACAAGCCTCTCCCAAAGTGCAAAAGGACAAATTCTCTGAATTTTTGGAATTGCTGACCAAGCAGAGATTGATCAAAAAAGTGCCAAAAGGCTTCGAGTGAAAAGTGGGTCAGACACCCTCCCACTCCCAAACCCCCAAAAAGCATCATTACTCAACGCTTCACACAGCACAAGAAGAAGACCTCTCTCTTCCCACTCATACCTTTTTTCGGAGGTAAAAAGATCAGAAAACAAACCGAAAGCAAAAAATGATGCCCGTTCTAGGAATCGAACCTAGGATCTCATCATTAATAACGTGACCAAGCACTACGTCGGCCAATATACTAGTGATGCGCTTTACCGCTAAGCCAAACGGGCTATCTTGTTGAAAACGGGAGGCAATTTTCAAATATATACTAACGTAAAATTTGTAGCCTGAGGATTGTGGGTGAATCAGCAGGGCGCGTGTAGATAAATGAACTCACTCATTCTCGATAAGAAATCGTGCCATGGTCACATCAGAATATTTTTCTAAGATTTGTTGATAGTCTACAACCGAGAAAAGATTTGCTGATAGTCTATTATCAAAGTATCGCAGAGAAGCATTTCAATCACCTGTGTTCATCTCATCCAAACGTTGTAATTGATTCAAGATCCAAGTGACATAATGATTCCATAGCTGGGAGCTATCATGGATAACATAAACGCGAAACGCGTCTCTCCCTATCAAGACCAATCAAGACCCTCTCCCCCACTCGTTCTAACATACTGGTACCGGCATAGCTTTTTCTTTGGAAATGTCGTGGTCGTACATAAAAGGAAGAAAGCTCCAAACCTCCACAATCGCTGAGGTTTGGCAATGGAAACCAATTCTTCACCACAGTGCAATGCACTGAATGTTTCCGATGAAAAACGATGCTTGGAAAATGCCACATCTGTGAATGGATTATTTTGTAGCTTCCACTCTAAGCAATGTCAAGGTATATCCCCAGAAACACCCCGGACAGAGCCGAGACCTCAATATCTGAAAGTATTCAATATTTGCAATCCATTTGACATTTTGCCACAAATCTTCATGGAGTTCAACACAATTAACAATGACCTTCAGGTCTTTATCGTGGATACAAACTTCGTACGGCTCGGCTTGAACGACTAGACAAAACTCCACCCCCATACCTTGCAAATACCAAAACTGCTCTTGGAAATGAGACTTTTAAGGATGTGACAACGGAGGCAGAATGTAAGGAATTACATGATTGGTTATGGACCAAATATCAGCTACTAGAAAGAGTGATAAGAGCAAGAAAGCTGCATCATAGTCGATTTTTCAGCCAGAACATGGACTATGGGCATGCGAAATTCTTGGACCAGCTTAAAAATCAGAAAATACATGTCACCTATGCATTAGAAAAACTCGAAAGGAGAACTACAGAGGTGTGTCAATATGCGGCAATCTTTACGGACTTTGTGCTGACTTTGCTTCTCTCCAGATTTTATATCAAAACCAACAATGGTTCAAATGGGTACGAGAGTGTCAGGATGATGAAGAAGCACATCGGGAAAAAGAACAGAAGAGAATAAAGCAAGAGGCACAGCTATGGCAGAGGAACTGGAAGCAAGCAAAGCAAAGAATGGAGGAGAAAATGAGAAGGGAAGAGAAGAAGAAACAAGATACTTTTTTGGAGAGAATATACAAGGAGAAGATGAAGGAGATGGAAGAGAATGGGGGTAAAGATGATGATATGGATTGGGATCCTATTGAGGATGAGTTGGAGGATGGACGAGGAAACTTTATAGGTATGTTGATATTGACATCACGATCTTCTACGGGTAGAGCTACAAATTTATGCTTCAGATTTCATGTCTCACAGATGCTAACTGGCCATTCTTAAAGATCTCATGCGGCATTTCTTATGGATATCCTCGGGAGAAAATCTAGACCCCGTCGAACCTTCAACGGAAATTGACAAGGATCTTTTGATCGAGAATGATGTAGCATCTCAAAACCTGAATCTGAAGGCAGATAGTACCAACGAACTTGACGAGCTTGTGGCCCAAATTGAGTCCGCCGGTGTCACCGAAAAGTCGAAGAAGAAGAAAAAGAAGAAGAATGGAGCAGCTACAGCAACTACGCCTTCTCTTTCCACAAAGACATGTAAACCAACACCTAAGCCACAAGAATTACCTGATAAATCTCTGATCGAAAGTCGAGAGGAGATGCATCACAGGTTAGCTCATGGAATAAAAATTGTCCTTGATGATGTTCGAGGGCCCATGGTAGCTGGAACGGTGGAAAATCCTCACGTCCAAACAACAACCCGAACCTTCACAGAATTCGAAATCACACGCCTGCTTGACGAGGTGTCCGAGATTAAGCATTTATTGTTCTGTAGATTGTTACTTGCACACGCCGCTTTACTTCCGGCAGCTCTTCGCGCCGATAGCATCGAAGCTTTCTTTCAAGATGAAGAAGTGACTGGCACTGCCCTGAGAGATGTCTGTCTCAAGATGGAGAAACCTAGTCTTCAAGAAATCCGGGATGCATGTGCTGACTTTTTTCGATCGGATGAGGAAAAAGAGGAGGATCCCGAAATAAAGACCCAAAATGACGATGCTGATGATCATAAAAGTTCTGAACCTGAAGTTGTTGATCCTTATGATGTCAAG
Source organism: Botrytis galanthina (assembly GCA_004916875.1). NCBI lineage: Eukaryota > Fungi > Ascomycota > Leotiomycetes > Helotiales > Sclerotiniaceae > Botrytis > Botrytis galanthina. The sequence goes on from PQXL01000061.1 coordinate 47,176, forward strand.
ATGAGGTTGAGCCGGAAAAAGCGTGGTGAATTGCCTGGAACATGGCGTTCAAAGCGAGAGCTCTCTCGAGAAGAGGCGGCTCAAAACATGCTTGGGATGGCTCCATCTATGCAAAACATTATGGGGGATATGGAGGGTGGTGCGATTGATTTCGGCGATTCCACAAATTTTCAGCAAGTGCGCAAGAAGATCCGCGTGAAAATATGTGGTAGAATGATCTGGAATTATCCTAGTGATAAAGCAATGACTCGTGGAGGTTGGTTACATTTCTCCATCATCGCAAGGGATAGTAATCTCAATACTGCAATTGAGTTGTGTCGAAATTGGGAAGAGTTTTTTGAGTTGAACATTTTGGCTTGCTGGGGTTACTTTCCTGCTTCAAACTGGGCTTCATGGGTTGGAAATAGATTGAAGCAGCAAGCTTTACAACTGGTGAGTTTCATCAATTCTACCTATCAACGCTCTATTAACAATGCGATAACTAGGGCTTCATCATGTACTACGAAAGTTCAGATCCAGATGCCAAAGAGCTTAGTGTCAGTTTCTCACAAGGAGGTCGTAGCAAACAAACCCGTCGTCAACATGCCATATTCCAAGCCAGGAACGTAATTTGTGCCCACATCAAACGGAATGATCCATCAAGTCGCCGTTTTATTCAATATCTCTCGATGCAAAGTCATCGTTTAGTTCTGCTCGTGAGAGATGCTGAAAGTGGTAAGTTGTTAGTAAAGCCTCCCGAAGAAGAGCGATGGCTATGGCGAGAAAAGAGCGGTCTTGGACGAGCTGTCAAAAATGTATGGAACGTCTTGAAAAGAATTGGACCTGAATTCTTCGAGGAGATGGATCGTCATCGCGAATGGAACTTTTCGTTCAACGATTATTACGATGTTTATGTTTGGGATCTCGAACCTGGAGAAAGTTTGGCTCCATTGTATAATGCTGTTCAACAGGTCAGTCGTGTCATCTACTGGCTTTGCCAACGCTCTACTAACAAAGCTTAGATGCTTATCAAAGCCATCCGGGCTACCACGGGTAAAGACATGTACAAGCCAGCTGCTTCGATTCTAAAAACGCTTTATCGAGACGAAGATAGCCATTATAGGGATGTCAGACCAGGTGATCCCCAACAATTCGTAAACCAATGGGAGTATCTTCAAGATGATAGATCGAAATTCTATTATGGTGACATTGATGGGCCAGATCGTATACCAACTGTGCCAACAGACTCATGGCCAAGTAAGCTCTTTTACAACAAGGCAGATGCTTTAGAAGATGAGGTCTTGTTTCCTGAGGAGCGAGCAGAAGAGGAATCTATTGCTCAACCGGCCGTTGGCAAAAAAGATTCGTTGAGAGCGTTCGAGGAGGAAGACTTTTCAATGAAGAGATTCGTAGATGGAACCTGGAATTGGGAGTCGGAAGATTCCGAAGATGAAGATTCGGGCATCAATAAAAATTCTGAAGATGGAAGTCAAGGGCATCACGAAAGCCTTTTCGGGGACGACAGCGATTATGGAGAGGAGGACGATGACGGATTTGACGTCTTTCCAAAGGAATTCCCTAAAGTTCTCCGGCCTACTGTACACAGACTTGCCATGGAGAAGACGTACAAAGATGACTATCCTAATGAAGATCTACAAGAAGAATTTATGAAGTTTATCGAAAAGACATCATCTAGAAGTATGATAACATGCTCTCCTCACATTTTTAATCGAGACTAACTTATTAAATAGATTTCAAAAAAGCTTGGCACCAAGCAGACATGACTCCCAATGGACAGGAGCGGTATCTGGAAATGAAGAAACTGACCCACCGATCCTGGAGATATAACCATTCTCGTAGACCTTTCTTCAAAGCATCTTCAACAATACTCAATTTTCGGGTAATGAGTTGGCTCAAGGTGACAGCCGATGACGTTAAAGATGCAGAGAAAGCTACGGGTAAGATATATCCATTCTTTAATTCGGAATTTCTTGACACGGAAGCGGGAAAGGGATTCAAAGAATCTTTGATATTCAAGCAGGAGGAACGAGCCCAGAATTATCCAGATATCAGAACAGATAAATCTACGATCCGCCAGCCCAAAGAATTTTATACCGAACTCGATAAACTTCGGAAGAAAATGCGGTCCACAGATGATTATTCGGAATTTCCTCTCGAATGGGATATGACAATTCGACCTATCATTGCGAAACGTAAGTCACCTCAGAGTGATGTATATTGTACAGTTATCAACTAACACTTTTTATAGTCTACAAGTCTGGGATTGTTCGCAGTCATGCATCATCAGCAGCAAGCTGTCAAGCATTTCAAGGTACAGAGCCGCATCGTCCTTCCAAACCCGATCTCTTTGTCGATTGGCGTACGGTGATTCCCGATCTCGAAATGCCAAGTTGGATGGAAGATCCCTTCAAGGTTCCACCCCTCCTTAGCACCGCCCAAAAATTCTCGATTTCCAATCCCAATGCCAAATTCGCTATACTTCGCTTATGGAGTGCCCCCTACTTTTATCCTTTAACGGTTGGGCACGATAAACGTGATAATTTTACCTTTTACGATCTCACGGGTCGTATGTTTACTTGGTTGTTTGTTCCGAAGGATCTCCCGCACTCGGAATTCAGTATGCATGTGAATTGTAAGAATCGAATTGAACCGTTCAAGAAACAGTTTGGAGATCAGGTGGTGGCGAAGAGGGATAAGTATTTGGTCATGGGGAAGGATGAAGAGGAATTGGCAAAGTATGTGGCGGGAGTGACGTTTGCGGTTCAAATGAGACCGTGGAGACAAGAGGTGGATTTGTGGAGGAGTTTTATTAATGTTGATATTAAGTTTTTGGAGGGGATGGATGAGAGGTGGTGGGATTGAGGGTGGTATCTTTGGGATGTTGTGATGATGAGGATGCTGATGGAGGAATCACGCAATAATTGTAATACAATAGTGAAATTTCCGGTGAGGAGAAGTATATCTTCTTTCGCTTTGAAGATCTAGAACTTATCTTTCTGGTAAGTAGAAAGATGCGGGTTTGTTTAATAGAACTCACGAAATCCTCGTGGTTTTCATGGTAGACTTAGATTTTTCATGCAGATATGAAAATATAATCAAAAGAAAGATTAATCTCTAGGTATTGGCTTGGAAGGAAGTGAAAAATTTCTTTAAAGAAAGATTGGATAGATAGATGGATGGATAGATAGCAAGTATCACTCACTACCTACTTCTTGTTATAGGTATCTATTGATTTGTATTGCTGTTGTGTGCAGTGAATAAATAGGTAGGTGGGCGGGCGCTTGCTGGAGTGGATTGGAGATTGGAGATTGGAGATTGGAGAGATATTATATAGGTAGGTGGGTGGGTAGGTAGGTGTAGGTGTAGGTTGTGAAATAAATGGATGGATGGTGGGTGGGTGGTGGGTGATAAATGGATGGATGCTGGTGATGGTAGGTAGATGGTAGGTAGATGGTAGGTAGATGGTAGGTAGATGGTAGGTAGATGGTAGGTAGATGGTAGGTAGATGGTAGGTAGATGGTAGGTAGATGGTGGATATTTTCTGAGATATAAGCTATGTATCTATTGATTTGATTTGATTTGATGTTGTGAGATGGTGAGATGTTGGATTGGATACTGAATTGGAGATTGGATATGTTTTCGATTTGTAGATACCTAGATAGATAGAGAGATAGAGAGCCCTGGAGTTGTTTGATGTTGATGGATGGGATGGGATGGATGGGATGGCATGGCATAGGGTGTTGATGGATGGCATGGTATGGGATAATTGGAATTGATGTGTTATACTATATATAATCTGTAGTATGTAATATGAAATTGTTGTTCGCGTCTGATATGCTGGGTGGTTGGGTTGGGTTGGGTAGATGTATGGTATTCATACTGTAGGTAGGTAGGTAGTATGCTTGTGTTTATGTTCATTGATGGGATTGTGGTTGGTGGTAGTGGTGGTGGTGGTGGTGGTGTTGTTATTGATATCGTTGTTATTGATGCTAGTGTTATTGGTATCGTGATGATGGTTTTATTTTGTATATCAATTATTTATTTATTTATTCATGTGTTTATTCGTACCCTGACTAGGTTGATAGATGGGTAGATGGGTACACGCAAAACTGAATACTCCGTACATTAACATTTATTCATCTATGGTACAATTTTATATATGAATTCACACATATTTATCATCTATTCATTCACTCTCCAATAACATATGTACACCCCTCATCACCAATCCACACTTCATGAACCCTCCCCTTCTCCACATCAATTCTCGCACCCACGCCATAGGTCACTTTTCGCGCATCCTCCTCTCGCGGATAGGTGATGGTCAATTCCCCAGCGGTAACCAGATGGGTGGTCAGGGTGTGGTGGGAATGGGGCGTGTAGTGGGTGTTTCTGGAAATGAAGTGTGTGTGAGATGAAAAGGTAACTCAGCCTTGTTGTGGAGATGGATTGATGGGTGGATGTGGATGTGGATGTGGATGTGGATGTGGATGTGGATGTGGATGTGGATGTGGATGTGGATGTGGATGTGGATGTGGATGGAGTGGAGTGGAGTAGAGGGGAGGCTGTGTAGGGAGGTACTAGGTAGGTATGATGTACAGTAACTTTTATTAGATAGATGATGGAATGATGGAATGATGGAATGAATGAATGAATGGGTTAATCACTTACGGGCCATCGGACCACGTGTATACGGTTGAGAAGCCCCAGGAACGAACTTGTTGTTCGGGTTGAAGGATTGATTGTGAAGTCATGATTTTTGGGGTAAAGGGGCTTGGATGTTGTGTCTGTGATGTGGATGTGTATGTATATGTGTATATGTGTATATATTGTGGCGATGTATTTTGTGATGTGATGTGGTGTGATGATGTGATGTGATGTGGTTGGTGTTGTTAAATTGTTTGAAGTTTGAAGTTTGAAGTTTGAAGTTTGAAGTTTGAGGCTTGAGGCTTGAAGCTTGAAGCGAATGAAGAATACTAGCTCGACTAGCTACCTAGTAGGTACCTAGTACTTTGTAGGTATTACCTGGTACCAGATGAAATGATTGATAATACCCAGGTACTACCTAGACTCCTAGACTACCCAGACTACCTACACTACCTACACTACCTACACTACCTGGTAGATACTACGGCACTACCAGTAGATACGACCTGAACTACTCGATACTCCATAAAAATCCACCCTGAAAAAAAGCTTGATGGCCACAGTATGAACCATGAACCATTCAGCGTACTTGGCTTTTGGAGAGTTTCAGAGTTCAGCGCGTTATTAGCTTTCTTAGCTTGATGAAGGGTTTCAACAATGTCATCCGGCTCATACCAGTACTGGTGTGGTTATGTTTTCCCTACCCAGGTACCTACAAGGTACCGAGGATATTCAAATGTCAAATCAGCCAAGCAAATACCAATCAAAGAAAAAAAGGTACGGGCCGGGTGTATTAAGTGGAGGAGTGTTAGGTAGGGAGTAGTAGGTATTAGTAGGTATTAGTAGATATTACTAGGTATTAGTAGATATTACTAGGTATTAGGTATTGAATACTGGTAAAGAATAAAGAAACCAAAAGCTTTAAATAACCTGAAGTTCTCGACTTATTTATAGGTACCCGTACCTGTGGACATCCCTAGTATTTATTCATCCATACATTCATCCATACATATTACTTACGTTACATAAATATGAATCAAAATTCACTCTTTACCCACATCTCTCGCCCTTCTCTCGTCTCTTGTCTTGTGCATTTCCAATATCATGGATGATTCGAGGGTCGAGGTTCGAGATTCAAGATTCGAGACTCAAGACTCAAGCCTCAAGACTCAAGCCTCAAGACTCAAGCCTCAAGCCTCAAGACTCAAGCCTCAAGCCTCACGCCTCAAGCCTCACGCCTCAAGCCTCAAGCCTCGAGATTCCAGCGGCACACCCATCCATCCTCTTCTGTCTGGTGTTCTCCCATCAGATCAACCAATACCCACTAGCCTTGTCAGCACTATAAGAATAGTAACAAATTCACACCAGCCAGTAAGTCCGTACGTAGGTAAGTCGGTACTAGGTAGGACATTTGTACCCAGTATTAGCTGAATGAGAGCCTCGTTTTATAGCCCCCTTCCCTTGATGCATCCCGATGAATCAATAATTTCAATTAACTTTCCCTGATTTTACATGTCAGGCTCGGAAAAAGAAAGTAATCATTCCTTCATCATACATACAGACAGACAGACATACAGACATACAGACATACAGACATACAGACATACAGACACACACACACCACACACACCACACACATACACACATACACTCATGCATCCTTAGTACACTCTTTCATCATATACCTACTCATGTAGCATCAAAAATCCTTCTTTTCATAAAATTCATGGTAAAGGAGAGATGCCTTCTTTTTTCAGAAAGAAGCTTCGGAGGTATGTGATTTTTGGAGATTCTATCATCTACTTTGATTATCCTTTCCACCCTTCCACCCCACCAAGCAGGGCTACACTTAATTCCATTGAAACACGTCAAGAAGCATCGGGATCCGTAGTTCTCGCGACATGACTTGAATCCACGATGGTCACTCCAAGAAACTTGGATGATAGACCCAGTGTCTTTGCATTCATTTGTGGTTCCCTTCCAATTTGTTACATCATGACTCAGTTGCTAATATTACCATTGGTCTGCACTTTAGAATAACTACCATGCCTCTCCTCACTCCCTCCGGTAAACAATTCTCTCTTCACAAACTCGTAGCTATGTCGACAATGGTTACGCCTGGTCATGGAGTACATCTTCAACCCCTCAATAATACCACCGCAGGCGATCCTCCCCGTCAAGCCTATCTCTCACATGAAATTCAAGAATATTTGCGAAAGCTTTTCGACGAACTGTCAGGTTCCGAATCATGTCTAGGAAGGGAACGCTTCGAGAAGTGGTTGGCAGATGTTCAAGGCCACACAGTCAAACTCAATAAAGATACATACAAAGTCGAGGAATTTCTCGAGTCCCTATTTTACAGTCATTCACTCGAGGTGTTGAAGCGCATACCGGAATTAGATCAGTCCAAACCAATCACCAACTATTACATCAGTAGCAGTCACAACACATATCTAGAAGGAAATCAGTTATTGTCGAGGAGTTCTACGGAAGCGTATAAAACAGTCAGTCGATCGATGATGGTTTGATTCAGCTTCCTTACTAACTGCCACTCTCCATTAGGCTCTCACACAAAATTGTCGATGTATTGAAATAGATGTACACAATGGAGAACTACCAGATAAAGACGACAAATCCATATTTTCGAATAAAGCCGATCATAAACGACAACCTTCGGGAACGGGAAGTACACTTTCCAGCAGAGCTGCGGCAGCTATATTGACGGTGGAAGAGAAGATGGAAAGTGCCAAAGAAAAGTTAGAGAGTGCGAAACAAAAGATTACAAAATCAAGTTCGGGAGACAAACTTAAGGTTTTGGATGAGGATGAGAATGGTGGACGACCGGCCTCGATACGATCATCCATGCTTGGAGAGCCTTTAGTCCTACACGGCTGGACCTTGACAGCACCAGTTGGATTCCGAGCTGTCTGCAAAACGATTCGAGAAAATGCTTTTACTACAAGTCCTCTCCCAATCATAGTCAGTTTGGAAGTCCATGCCGATCATGAACAACAGGAAGTCATGGTTGATATTATGAAGGAAGAATGGGAAGGTCTCTTACTCGATTCTCCATTCGAAACATGCAATCCAGAGGAAAGAGTTCCAAGACTCGACGAACTTCTCAACAAAATTTTGGTCAAGGTCAAGAAAGCACCGGAATTGAAAGAGGCACCAGAAGCCTCGAACGAGACTACGAATGGTCCACTTACGAATGGACTATCGCCCGCAAGCACGGATACTTTGGAGAAGAAGGCATCATCCAACACATTGGTACCGGTGATCTCGAGGAAAGATGCAGACTCTGGGCAGTCCGGTTCCGAAGATGATCGAGGAAGTTCGAAGAAAAAGGCAAAGATCTGTGATAGTCTCAGTAAACTCGGAATTTATACTCACAGCGAACATTTTGTCTCATTTGATGTCAGAGCGGCCACCAAACCCTCTCACATCTTTTCCGTCGGCGAAAAAGTGATCAACGAGCTTCATGAACAGAAACGGGAACAGATGTTTAACCATAATCGTAATTTCTTCATGAGAGCATTCCCAGCTGGCTCACGATTTGACTCATCCAATTTGGACCCTTCCGTCTGTTGGCGTAAGGGCATTCAAATGGTTGCTTTGAATTGGCAAACATTGGATGAAGGTATGATGTTGAATGAGGGAATGTTTGCCGGGTCTCAAGGATGGATATTGAAGCCTCCGGGATATCGCAGTGAGGACGTAAAGTCCGATATATGGTCAAATATACCCTACAAGACCCTGGATTTGAAGATCTCCATATTTGCAGGCCAACAAATTCCGTATCCTGAAGGCGAGACGGAAAAGGGCTTCCACCCGTACGTCAAATGTGAGCTGCACGTTGAAAGTCAAGAAGAGCTCAACGGACAACCAATCGGAAATGATGTCAAAGCAAAAGAGGGCGAACACAAACTCAAGACTGCGTATAAATCGGGCAGTAAACCCGATTTCGAAGGCGAAACCCTTCATTTTGAAGGTATTAGGAACGTGGTGGAGGAGTTAAGCTTTGTCAGGTTAGTACATGTCACACTAATTTCCTTCAACATTTCTCCATTTATACTTCCACAACTTGCATATGCAGGGAATTAGACAAGGTCTACATTCACATGGTTTGATTATCATTGTTGATGAATCATAAACCTGTTATTATGTCACACCGCTCAGAGTCCCAAAAGCTTTCACCCAAGTGCCTGGTACATATTACAAAGCTCAAATCGGAGCTTTTTCAATCTTCTCAATCTTCAACAACGCAACGGCCCGGAGCCGGATGGTCAGTATCAATGCAGATTAATTTAAGAGTGCAGTAGACCAACGGTCTTTCAACGCTTGGCTGCTCGGGTGGGGTTCCGCTGCATACTTCCTTGTCGAATCAGTAGTATGATTGTCCGCCCATCCCGTGCATTGACGAAGTTCGGTCTCTAGTTCCCCAATTTAATGTTACACATGGCGCGTTCTCAACTACCACACTCATAAGCTAGGATTGTTTTGTGGTTCGATTTTCTTCCACTCGTTGAAGTTTTGCATCGAGATGAAATGCATGTTTTCATCACTATCACTATTACATCACTCGTATTCTTCATCTATGGAACATTATTCCATTACTTACTGCACACGTCTGTCTACCTCATGTATGATGTGTGTGTATGCAATGTTACCCTATTCATTCATTTCTTTCCTCTTATTCTTTCTTCGATTTCTCTTCATATACATTCGTCCAATCTCCATTCAATCATTCAAGAATTCCCCTAGGCTTCCTGCAATCCAGATATTTAAACCATACAAATCACGCCGTCTTTATCATCTCACTAACATTCTCATCACGTAGGTTTAAGATTGAAGACGCGAATTACTCCAAAGATGAACTAGCGGCCTGGGCGTGCATAAGACTAGATCGTCTTCAACAGGGTTATCGACTGATTCCACTGAAAGATACCAAGGGGAATTCAACACAAGGACTTTTGTTGGTTAAGATTGAAAAAGTTCTTTCGTGATGGAAGGTGGGGGTCAGAGGATGAGAGGGCCTAGATCGACTTGAACTGGAGATTGGGTGATAATATTAATGTATGATAGATGAGTTGGGCATTGTGTTGTATGTATGTATGTATGAGTAGATAGCCTTTTTTTTTTCTGTTTTTCATTTCGCCCTGCTGTATGACCAGGGGTCCGATCACGATAGTGGAGGGTAGGAAGAATATGTACGCGGAATGTATGGATGTAGTATGCCATAGCATTGCATCACGTTGCACTGCATTGTGTAATTATGTAAGTAATTAAGTGAGTGAGTATGTTGGCACTTTGTCGAGCAAGCGAGGGAGAATGTAATGTAACGAAGTTTGAAGAAGGGAAGGAAGATACATTGGTTGATGGATTGGATTGGATTGATCGATTGATGGAAGACAGAATAGGAAGGAAGGATGGATGGATGGAAAGATGGAAAGATGGATGGATGGATTGGATTGAATAGGATTGAATTGGATCAGAAATAAAAGGAAGATGGGAATAGGAGGAGAGATCAATTCGATAGAAGATGAATGGAAGATTTGATGAAAGATGGAAGATGAATGGAAGTTGTTCAATGGAAGTTGGAGAAAGGATACCCCCTATTAGTTATCGATTTTTTTGGTAATAAAATCTTGATACTTGATACTTGATACTTGGATTTGTGTGTTGTATTATTCACTTTGATGAGTTTCTCTACATCTGTGGATGAGTGGATTGATAGATTAATTGATTAATTGATTGATTGATTGATTGTGAATCATGCAGTTTTTACATGGTGGTTTGAGATGTACTAGATAAACTGTATGATACTGTATACTCACTCACTCACTCGTTCGTGGATTTGAGAGTTGAAATGTGGGTTTCAGATTTGGGGTTAAGGTTGAGGTTGAGGTAGGTAGGTAGGTAGGCTTGCAGCTTTACGTTTCTGGTTCACTTGATGGATTGTGCATGTGAGCATGTGTGTATATCATCTCTGGGATATTGGGGTGGGTTGACGGGTTGACGGGTTGATGGATAGATAAATGGAATAGTCTGATAGATAAAATAAAGGAATGAGATATGTAGGATGTAAAGATAGACGGGTAGAATTAATGAGATAGTTGGTGAATAGGAAGGAAGTATGTCTGAGTTCGAGATATATTTCTATTTGATTATTTGATTCTCTACACGATACAAGAGATAGGTACTTAGATGTGATCTATAGTGATGGAAGTGGGAGTAGGAATGGGATGGTAGTGTTCCAGTGTATTGAATAGACAGTGTGGATAGAGATGGGAGAAGCAAAGGCAAAGGTAAAAGGATATAGAGATAGAGAAAAAAGGAGGAGGGCAAAGTGTGCACAGATTAAATCGATTTGTTTCTTGGTGATTTTTTTCTTGATTTTTCATTCCATATCCTATATTCTATCAATCAAGCCAGATATGACAGTGACAACTATTCATTCATCTCCATACTCATCTTCTCATCTGGTAAGCAATATGTCACAAGTAGGTGACCCATGTCCACCAAAAATAGAATAAAGAAAGTAGAAAAATCTCGTGAGTTGTGATTGTTGAACATCCCACTTCTCCTCACTCTACCTCACCTACCTCACCTACCTAGATACCCATTTATTCATTCATCATCCGTCCATTACTCGATTTCCAAGAGAAGAAATTGAAATCCAAAGAAAACTCAAAGCGAATGCGATGGCAAACTCCAGTCATCAATCCACTTGATACTGACAATCGAGACAGAGAGCAGGTACTGTACTACATTACATCACATTACTTCCCGAACGTAGTAATGAACGACGACAAGACTTGAACTCAATCCCAGACTCAAACGAATATCAAGAGTCCAGTGAGGACTACCTCCTGCAACGGATGAGCTATCGAATGATATTAATCTACTTCGTAACTGTCGCCATCCGAGCCGCCATGTAGATGTGAGTAGGGTATGCGATTTATGTTCACATATCCATATCCATCTGCACAACTCCATTTCCCATGCGTGTGGATTGTCGAATTTGCATAATTTCCAATAGGACGAATAAATGATGAATGAATGAATGAATGAATGTGTTTTGCTAATTCCACGAAGTCGCCTTTCTCGAATAGGTAGTAGGCACACACGTGTGCGTGAAATCCCTATGTGCGTGCGTGTCATTCATTTCCTGTGGCACGAGGAATAAGAGTGGGGGTAGAGGGTTGTGTACGCAGTACGACACGACACGACTTCCGAGACGATTGAAGAAAATTCGGAGAATTTCCAAAGTGGCTTGTCGGCGTTCGGGAAATAGGAGCCGTATGTACATTTTGTATCAGTGATAAGTAATGCGTGTGAATCGTTCAAATGAGACGATGTGTGAGAGTTTTGGTAGAGTGAAGGGATTTCAGCGAAACAAACAAACAAGTTTTTCTATGCCAACTCCTCAAATCCACATTGTCATGCCATGTGGAAGAAAATAATTGGCATTATCCTCATTCGATTCCATCATGACATGATGCCAATTTGTTGATCGTTCGGATTGTGCGTATGAATTCGTTTCATCCTCTTCAATCCATTCCACGATCTAGAATCCAATCACAAACCCAACCCAATGGTTCGTCGCCACTTCGGATGCAAATCATCGAGCTAATGGCATCTGCACCTACCCGGCTCGATAAATTAAGAACCATCGGAAAACTCTTCCGAATCTTATAAAGGGGAAATTATTTTTAAATATCTCCTTGAACATGGTGCCTTAACTGTAGCACAGCGCATGCGTATAATTCCGATTCGATTATCATACGATCCGGTTGCATCAAAACTGGACAATCTTTTGGAACTTTAGGCATGTAGGCCTGAATTCAATTTGGGGGCCATTTCTGCCAAATTTTAAATTGCATTCATGTATTGTACAGATAATACATTGCGTTGCGAGATCGATATTGCAATATGAAACCACCAAATAGATGAAAACAGGTGACATCATGTCATGAGATGGAAACTTTGGAAACAATAAAAATTGTTCATAATGATGAGTTTGGCACTGAGGATAAAAGGATAGCGACATGAAAGTGGATGGGGAAATATGAATCCAGGTACGAAACTTGGCATCGGAGGAGGTTTCTCCTTGCTGAGATATGATATGATGTGCCTGATGTGTTCTATGTAATTGATGTGTTGGCTAGGTCGTCCAATAATACACAGCACACTAATATCTGTGAAATGTGATACAAACAATAACGGCCACGACGTATCGAATCACTTTTTTTCGATGAAATATTTGCAAGGTTGTATTCAAATTTGCATATGAATGCATGGCAGTTGTCAACTGGCGAGAACCATCTTCGTAGGTTCAAGGAAGAAATGATGACTCCGGATGCGGTTCAACAACTCCGTATGTTGTATAATGTAGTACACAGATTCTCATCGCACTACGTACCTTTCCCCATTTCTCGGTACCAAAGAAATTTGTTCATGACTCAACAAAATCCCTGCCGATCTCAACTAATCCTGAGGATCGGAGAATTTTGTTATTTTGAAGTCATAGACCTTCCATTATTATTCTTTGAGTGTGGAATGTTGGTGGATGATGACTTACTTGGCTTGGTCGATTCCAAAAATTGATATCTCTTGCGAAAATTCAATCCTATATGATTGTCCCCGGAGTTTCATGAGTTTTGATCAATGCCGAGTGTTTCAATTTAGAAGATTCCGACCATTTGGGAAACCAAGCCACATGTACAGAAGACCTCCGACTGCCGTGCTGAACGGTAGGAGTGTTCCTGGCAGGCATCATGTAACACAAACCGTAGGAAGTGACGAGTCGGATAATAGTAATTTGTTCCGTCATAAATGATATATAATCAAGACCCCCCATGCTCTGGCCCTCAACACATTCCACGCAATTTAGAATGGCTTCCAATCTTCCGACGACAAGCTGTATAGCACAGTAAATTGAGGTGTCCGAATTATTCAAACAAATGATGGGTTTCGAGTACGACGACAGTTCCGGATATGAGTTTGCTGATCTGCATCCGTGCAGTGATCCCTAAGGCTCGGACTGTGCGTAGTCGTCAGAAGAATTCGAAGTACAAGAGTAAGATGATTTGGCGTCCACTTGCAGGCTGCATGAAGGGTCTGTCGCTCACACGAACCATACAAATGTCTTATTCTGCACGGATACCTGCAGAGCGTGTAGGATCATTGGATGGAAACTGAGAAGCATTGATCCCTGGTTGTTATGGAGCTTTGAAGGTTAGAAACCTGGAGAGAATTAATTCGGATTACCTTCCAGGTACATTCTTTTTACCATTTGCTGGGCAGTAGTCCTGTCACATTGCAAGCCTGGCACAAGGATTCCTTGTTTCTGACCAAGCAAGATCCAATGTATCCTCATCATCGACCGGCGATTTGCTGCATTTAGATCGGAGGTAGAATATCAACGCATGATTGATGGGCACCGTTGATGACAACTATGGCTCAAATTCTCCATCATGCCGTGTTGCGTGTCTATTGTAAGGTTGTGCCCATATAGAACACGATCGTTCCTAGTTTAGGATGTCCTGTCTGACAAAATCGCAGCTACCCTTTTGAACACCTGCAGACGCAGATATCCAAGCACGTCGACCATCGACATTCGAGAATGCAGGCAACCGCAATACCATAAAATAAGATCATCTTTTCTTTTGCCAGAGGATCGATGAACAGCATAGCAAGTTTCGGAACAGCTATTAAGTCCGCTCCCAGACATTATATATTGACCACTTCCACCGAGCTGAAGTTGGACCTCATCAAGTCAAAGAAGCCCATCATCCCAAGCAAATTTGTTCTTTAAACATATATATCTGCTTCACATCAATCAATCATCAATCGATCAAAAGATTACTTTCGACCAACTTCAATCCAGATGCCTTACCAACCAATTCCATTCGAGATCATTGCCCGAGGAGAGATGAACATCCTCCCTTCCATCGAATCGATGCCGATGCCCTTTGATGAGATTTCAGGATCTTTCGGTATGATTCAGATTCCCGGCGTAAGAGATTGCATCTAACACCACTGTAATTGATATGTACTGACATAGACCAGATGCCTAGTGTTAGGTGTCCAACTTGTCTTGCCAAAGGTCAAGAAGTATGGGTTATTGCAGGAAGAGCCTGTGGCGCTTGTGGTACTGGCTGTTGAATAATGAGGTATATGCAACGCATCACTTCTAGGCGTGTTGCAATGTCACTAACATTTCTTCAGGTTGACATTGTAGTGCAACAGTCTTCAGACACTTGATCAGAATGAAGGATAATTTGAAATTTGAGTAGGGCTGAATGTTAGCGGTGACTCGGTTGGCATAAGATCATATGGAAGTAGATTGTAGTTGAAAGGATGACCGGGAAGATTTATGCCTTGTCATTAGGTTGGGATGGGGCGAAAAAAGTTTTGCCTTTTTATGCATTAGCATGAATAAAAAGTTTGTGGCCGCAACATAACCTCGAGAATTATGATTCTGCCCCGTGATGTGCCTTGAGCTTTTCCATTTTCTATTCAAGCATGATGAGGTGAACTCCAGAAACTTCAGAAGGCCCAAGAATCCGAGCTTGTTGTGTTTCAACGTCTGGAAACCAGTATTTTTCATGGCCTCGGCCGCTGATATCGAGCCGTGAACGTTCCATGGTTGTCTGAGCCAGAGAATTCTTCCACGAGGGAACATAAAAAGAAATTCAAAGGATTTCAAGAGATTTCAAATAGATATCTTTATACAGGTAACTAAGGCTGGATAGTTCAAGGAATTTCAGTGAAAATTGTTTCGACTGGTGAGATGCAGCAACAGCAAACCGAGACGTGGCCGTCGTTGCGATTATAACATCTAGTAAAACCGAAGGATGGTTATTTTGATTGGCATGAGCTGGTGTGATATGGTGTGGTAGCACCTGCCGAATGCGCCTATGTAGCATTGAGATGTTAGATTATGATATATCATAAGTGAATGCTTTCGCCGGTTGATTGGAGGCCAATGAAACAAGTGTAAAACGAATTAATTAAGAAAATATATGCTAGTCGGACATGGGCTGCTCGCCGGCATCTTGGGCTACTTGAACATGTTAAAAGTACGGGTGTCGATTGAAATGCAGTCGACATTCGCACGACCTCCCGGAAGTCTGTTTGGGTGGAGGCTCGAAGCATGTTCCTGGAAATATGTTTCCAATCAGAGCATCAAGTATGAACGTCGCCCCAGAGAGGGAAGTGGAAGCAGATTTTTGTTGTACAATTTGAGAAATTTTGACGGTACAGAATGCTCCGATTGAGAGGACTGCCTTGAAGCATGGTAGGAAGAACCATAAGAACATCAAATTAGAAGTCGTCAAATGACCAAAATCTTGATGTGAAGAAGCCCAGCCACAATGCCGGTGGGTCTTCGGTTGAACAATTTTCCGATCCCACCGAGCATATTCTCTTGCTTGACATATGCAAGTATGGATATCCAGGTGACTTGCGTTAAGAAAATCTCGATCAAAGGATGATATCATTTTGATGAAAGGGCTACCACTCACAAGACTACAATATGTACTGCTCCAGAAGCTGTATATTGAATCAGATGAATGCCAAATCGGTTGGGCTCGAGCCAGTCTTCTACCAACCTAAATATCACCTAATATACCTAGGCAGTATTTGATAATTTGGGCTTCCAAACTTGACCACAAGCTAGTTATAGCTCTCTAGCCTTAAGATTCCTTTTCAATCCTATGTACTGAAAGACAGACGTGTGAAAAATTGACATCTCAGCTCCACGAAGTAAAGATATTACCATCTGCAAGAAGGCACCGACCATTTCCATTTTCAGCCGCCATTATACAATCCAATACGACATGCTTCGAAGTTCGTGCGTCGTTTTTCTGCAGACTAGATATGTTACAAAATGACGATTGGGCGCTTACACACGTGCTCCGAAGATTTGTGTGCAACTTGAGGTTGATTTTATTACGAAATTGGTTGGATGTCTGTGTTTCATAGTGCAACCATAGTCATGTATTACAACAGAATATCACAAATATCTCACTATAAATCATGGATCCTCAATGTGTTGAGGGATAACTCCGGATCGATTTATGATCAGGTTTTACATCAAAGAAAAACTATCATAGAATTATGGATTCATCTTCATCCAAACATCTACTTCTTCAGGTCGGACGAGGCGGTTTCTCAGGTGCATAATAGCCGTGTTCAGTCGCACCGCTTGCTTGCTGCGGTGGAAAGTCTGACGGATTTTGAGAGTAGGCCGGAGGATTTTGAGTATGATCTTGTTGAGGTGGTGGTCCTGGAGGAGGCGGGGGATAGTAAGAATCATTCCCCTGAGTATATCCTGGGTACTGCTGCTGTTGATATCCGTGAAGTTGTTGCTGCATAGCATAACCCTCGGCCGTGTTCGGGTTCCCAAACTTTTTCTTCTCGTCCTCACTAGCCTCTCCTGAATTCACAATTTCGACATCCGCCGGTGCTGGCTTATCGTAAACTTGCTGTAAGACTGCCTGGTTTAAGTTTGGTCTTCCTTCTGCATCCTTTACAACCTCCATCAATAACTCAGCGGTTGGCGGAAGGGATGGAACATTTCCTTGTAAAATCTGTGCTACCGGCAACTTTTCCCCATAGTATCTTGCATTTTCATCGTTGCGCTCGATGATTATGGTTCCATCAACCTGTGCTCCTGCATACAGACCTCTGCTCTTCATGTAGGAGAACAACGGCTTCCTACTTTTCAATAGCTCACTTTCTAAAATGGCACCACTTCCAACAGGGCCAGCCACGACGGATATTTCGCCACCGAGAGAGACACGTAATTTACTGAATGCTTCGAGAGCCTTGCGGTCATTGATAACAATGACACAGTCATAGATATCAATTCCGGCCATAAATCCTACACCTAGAGTGTGAACGAGAATTCCGGATGGTGGTGACCATTGACCATTCTCGTTCTTGGCAATCAGAACGCCTGATCCACCCGCACCAGATACCCACAATCCAGAGCGCATGGTGGTGTAAATCGCGAGACCGACACAATTCTTGATGACCTTTTGAGGAATCTTAACAAGAACTTTCGGTGGCTTGCTGGGTCCATCTTGGACCTTCTTCTTAGTCTCTGAGTCTTGTGATGCATCTTTCTGTTGCTCCGCCATGAATCCATCCTCTGCCAAATTGTTAGTGGACACTTTGCTGTCAACCGTGTATCAAGCAGACTTACTACAGAATGATTTAAGAATTCGAGCAGCTTTCTCGCATTCTTTTTCCATGCCTGTTGGCCAGAAAGCCTCAGATCCAATCTTATTCGTGAGCTTGTTAACTGGTCCTCCCAATTTCTCAAACGCAGCCCATCCTTTATCAAAAGCCGCTTTGCCGCCGAGCTTGGTCTTGGACCAAGCTGATGGTTTAGCTGTATTATTTGATGGGTCAGTCATGATTTGACTTGGTATATGCTTATTTCTTTCTTGTCGTCGTGGGAAAGTTGCGTTACTGTTGTTAATAAAGTATTTCGTAAGAAGGATATTAGGTGGTGAGGGGTGGTGAAGGGTGGTATAAGGTGGGGCTATTTGAGGGGTAAAACCGAAGTGCAATTCCGACTATGACTGCGGATGTGGATGAACAAGATTCATCAAGATGGGTAGGCACAAGTGAATGTTCATATAGATGTTCTCTTGCGAGAATATCTGGTGGTAAGTGGTGGCTCGTGATCTACAGGTGGATTGTATAAATATGAATTGTGGCTTTGCAAATGGATTGCATCATTGGTGACGACCTTGGGAAGCACAGCCATCATTGCAGCGACGGCTATGCTTTTATCGCTCTTCGTTATACCTCCCTTACGAACACACCTATCACAGCACAGGAAGCTGAGAGGTAACGTTAAAATTCAAATCCTGTTTTGAACTCGAAGAAGGCTTTGTACGCAAGCCGTAAACGGGGGCTTTCTACCAGCCTGAAAAAACAAGTTTAAATCGAGTTCTTTTGCAATGTGAATGTGACCCATACTCAGTTCAGACCATAACCTTACCGTCCAATGTACAATGTACACTGTATTCATTTACAAAATTCGCACAAAGCTGGTAAGGAATAGTAATACAAGCTCATCGTGGGTTAGGGTTGCAGTATCCATAGCCTTCCAAGGTTGTACGAATACTGTACTTGAATACGAGTACGGTATACGATCTTATACGATCTATGGAGAACGAATCAGATCTTTCAGATTATGTACCGTAGTACTTCATACTTCCTACCACTTCCTACCATACCAGTAGATGTGAATCATTTTGACTATCGGAAAGCGATGTCTGCGTCACGTGGAATGTGGAATGAATTCAGTGGGCGGTGAAGTAGCTTGTAGTATCAGGTAAGCATGCTCTGCCATCTGCCGAGCTTCACTATCATCATTCCTTCGGTTCAGTGAATACAACCTTTAACAATCCGAAGCAAGCTCTTCAAACTTGGATTTTTACATTATCATTCAATGATACTTCAATTGAGCAGTGAAAACTGTTGCAAAGGGAGTTTATGCGTGTGGAAATCCTCGAATGAGATGAGAAATTTCGCTGTCATTTCAATTCTTACACAACAGTCTAGATTCAACAGAGTTTGGGTGTTGCCAAAGTCAGGTTCTTATAGCCACCAGAACCCCTTGATATGATATATGCCATCAACTGCGAAGTCGACATCACGTACCATCTACATGCGACAAGATAAAACGAGAAATCTTTCCCCTTGCGATGCGCTCGAACACCGCTGACGATATCATTCAATATGCACTCCAAATTTTACAAATGGTGGTTAGAAGCGAAGGCTGTTGTTGTTTTAGCTGGACCATTTGAATATCACTCGATGAACCCTCAGAGTAGTTAGGCAGATACTCGAAATCTCATACTTATCCGTTCGTCTGCATGATCCGAGAAACGATGGCCATTTCGAAAGATTAGAGAGAATAGCTTGGGCAGTGCAAAGTCTAGAAGCTTCTCGAGCTATAAGCAGGACCTCCTCGACATCTGGCTGAATACATGCTGAAAGTTTCACACTGGCATGTTGGAAACATCACCTGAATGTATTGTTTGATCTCAACACGAGTGTGCATGCATACCATGTAATGCAGTCCGCAATTCTACGGTCCGAGAAGAAAGACATCAAAGGTTTGCAATTTTTAAGCAGTCATATCAGATTTTAAAATCCTCTTGGTCAGTGCTATTGAGGTGTGCATACGTGTTGAAATGGCAGCCATTCTTGGGATTTCCATTCGTGCGCATCCACTACTATCTCCTTGTATCCAGGTCGCACGCGAGGTGGCCGGATACTGCCTTCCCTCCTCAGATCTATGTTATTCGATGTGAGATTACATGTTTCATATTTTGCGATGACCTTTGTCGTCTTATTCATCTGTTTGGCGGCAGCACATGTAACCCACTGAATATGTATGTCTTGCCTTGGAGCAAATTTCGGTCCATTGCCGTGTAAAAGCAATCCAATGTGGGGTTCACAAGCACAACATCATTTGCTCTCTTATGGGCCTCACATGATACTTTTTCCAATGCTTATCATATTGGTTTTAGCCCCTCAATCCGGCTGATACTTCTACACACCATCTCACCAACCTGCTCCTCTATATTTTTGTCCTCCTTAGCCCGTTATCTCTATTTTTCTATTGTTTCTGGACGTTTACCGGGTCTTTTCTGCATGAAAAATCACGAGTGTGTGATTTTCTGGACCCTTGCGCAAAGATAAGCACCATCACATGCCATTCGCAGCAGACTTTCATGGCTTATCGACAACACACCACATTATATTTATTTGCTGTCGGTCGATAAGAACTTTAGTGTGACATTGAGAGATGGATTTGCTAGAAGAAAAGAAGACAATTCCTTCGGGAAAGGTTTGTTATAAATCTACATTCGATCAAACATCTCTTATCTCCATAGTCATATCACATCAGTAAACTCTCACATTTGTTAATTCCTTGTCGCAACTACGGATCTCTTCTTTCCATTCCAAGACCACGAGTTCATCATGCTTCACTTGCCATATCCATTTCCGGTCACTACTCGAACAATGGAGTATAAACCACTTCCAGAAAACTCTACCACAGAGAAGTCTGAGCCCTCTAATACCATGGTAAGTTTTCCCTCACTTGATCAATGCCAAATACTTGCTGATCACTTCACACATAGCAACCACTTGATATGGTCGATATCGAGAAGAATGCCGCGATTTCGTCGTCTGGATATGGCACAATCCCATCATACACAAGCAAAGAAGGCGTGTTGAGAGCCCCACAGAAACAAGATGGTCGAGGCATTTGGATCAGTTTTGTGCAGAGTCTGGTGGCTGTTGGCATGTTTACTGCTATGGCGGTGACTCTTGTTCTAGTGATTTTGTAGATGGATTGGACTCTTTGCTTATGTGGATTGCGGGTGACGGATTTAGAATGGCGATACGATTCAGCATTACTGGCGTGTTTAGGAGCAAGGTAACATCAGTATTCTGGGCCGGAGCTTGGATTTTTCTCGCATTGTTTGCAGTGCGATCTGGCATGCGTCATGGACAATGACTTTAGATACCTTTTGAGATTTGGAATAAACAGTTTTATACCCTCTATATGATTCTTCATCTGGTCGTTGTCGTATTCTTGACTAACAATCTAAACCTAAGATCGATATTGGAATTGGAGTCTTCAATCAATTCGTTTTGCAGAATCACATTAACCACCTATTCACCACCATCTCACCACTCGATAATCCTCTATCTTTTACCTATCGCTGAAAGAATGTCTCTATTTCTTCGCAATTTAGTTCTCTCGACCGTCTTCGTGTAAAATATTCAGCATCTTTCACAGATTTACTGTTTTCTATCTCCCCACAAAGTTGAGGTTTTTAGCATACTTCTGCCACAGACTTCGTATCTGGTTCTTCAAGAATATCTTTACGTTCCCGTATTACTTCAGGAGAGCTCTTCTCCTGTTATTGGTGGTAGACTGGAATGTTTCCGATTTAGTTCATGGTGTTACTAGACTTGAATAGATTTGCAAGCTTCTTTATTGGGGACAACAACCCGGTTTTCTCGAGTATTTAATGGTCTGTGGTCAACTGGAGGGGCTTTGGGAATTGAAAGCTACCGATTTATCACTTTCCTGTCAATCATCTTCTTCTTCTCGCATTTGCATTTGTATTTTTTCCTTTTTCATCACTCTCTGCTTCCCATTACACCTTGTAATTAACCTTCGTGTATGTAAAATCAACTCTCATTTCCGCACATCAAAAGCTTGAGACCTTTATCTTCCTCTCCACATTTCTACTCCCTTATACCACAAGGTATTCAACAAATCTAAAATTATCGAGAGCAGCTTAAAAGGAGATATAATCACCCGGCTACCGAGTTCTCACTGCCGGTGCGTCTAGGTACATATTTGTCTAGCGACACAGCCTTTCAATCAACCCTATATTTGGGATCTCACATCATACAAAGATCAACACTTGAACATGTTTACGTTTTCCGATTTTATTACCCTCCATGCTTGTACATAAGCCCCTACGTAAAAACTGCATTAGGAGAGACAAGACAAGATAAGACGAGAAAATTGATCTAGCTATACGGCGTTCGATACATCACACCACCCTTGCCTGCTGACACTTGATGGGCCCTCACGAAATTTCCAATTGAGGAGACGCGCTTACAGGGTCCCCGGACCATAATCTAATGGTACGATTTGATTTGCTCCCACTTTCGCTCACGTAAGAAGCTTATTTGCTACTCTAAAGTTCGCATCGTACAAACCCTCATTTTGATGTAGCCCCCTCTCAATACGGCCCCAAGAGCATTTGAGCGCTCTCTAGTCGCTGTCGAGTATTTCAAATGAGGTTTGATGTTGAATCTTCAACCCCACATCTCAAGCTGCATTTGTGGATTCTTCTCGATTGGGCAACACTATACTCGAACGGGAAATGTTCCACAAATTGATGATATGATAAGAGTTCACAAAGACTCCCTAGATATTGCATGTAAATTTTTATATGTATCATCCAAGTGGCTTGGCGCCTGTCAGCTGTGGCGGCACAGTCATGTCAGCACAATGCAATCTTAATCTGTCCCATCCCCGCCATTCTCGTGAATTGGCTGATGATATATTCTCTCTCATCTCATGTATCTCAAGTCCTCAAGAAACAAATTTTCTTACTAAAGTTCCCAATTTAGCCGTCACTATGTCTTCCCATTCGCTCTCCTCATTTACTCTCTTCCCTCGCCTCCCCCTTGAACTCCAGCACCAGATCTGGTTCTAAACTCTCCCCGGTCCGCGCCTACTCCGCATAGACTACTCACCGATTCTTTCCAACGGCCAATATGCCACTGCCAAGTCTCTCGATCTCTATACCACTTTCCCTAGATGCTATGGTCGCCAATTACCCATAATACTGCGTATCAACAAAGCATCTCGTGATTACGCCCTCACACAACTTGTCGAACGATTCAACTGTTATTGGAATCTAAAAATAGATATCCCTTATATTCATGCGAGAGAGTATCGAAAATCCGAAGCCCGATTCACGGTGCAGTATCTAGCGGAAAATGGAGGTCTGGAAGGATTTAGAAATTTGGCGCTTGATGTGGACTTGCTCAATGGAGAAGATAGTTCTGATATGTAAGTTCTCTATCTTCTCATTTTGTTTTTGGAAGTTTCTCATAATTTGATGTAGCATAGCAGCTGTTCAGAGATGTCCCAACCTCTCGAATCTCTTCTTGGCCTATCCGTCAATAGGTATCTGGGATAATCCAGAAGGACCGGATGACGTAGAGCCTTGGTATATAGGGCCACCGTCAGAAGGTGAAGTTAAAACAGTTTGGGGAAAAACTACCATGACTAGACTTTCGGGAGATGTTATGGGGTATGTGAAGGATAGCGATCGAGCGAAGCTTGAGAATCTGGAAGGGAGAGTGGAGAAGTTGAAGATTATCATGATGGTTTGGTCATCGATGTGTACCGCGTGAGATAGGATTATGAGAGAGAGATTGGATGACATGTGATATTGGATCACTTGAATTGCATTACCCCAAAGAGCGGCGGTTAATATTAATGAAGTCTTATAAGGGCACTAGAGGGACAAAGATTTCTTGTGAACAGAGGTAATAATTGTGCGGGGGGAAATCTTGTGGAAAAACTCAGTCTTTAGTAGGAATTTTCTGTTGAGCATTCGAGATCCAACTTAGCTTAAATATAGCCAGCCAAACTCTGCTTTCGTGCCACTCCTCTTCACCCCAGGCTCATCGATGGCGAATCTATTAGCAGTATTGTATTGCGATCATCATTGCGGATATCATGTGCGATGGCGGGCCACGGATTCCAAGCCAGGTTATCACATTCATTATATGTAGATAAAACGATACTCATCACAATATTTTTGCAATTGTTTTAAAATACAAAATGTGGCTGTGGAAAAAGCTGAACATCATTCTTGAACGGTTACAATGCGAGATCATCAATCCTCATCCGTTTATTGCTGCGAAAGAAGCCACAAATCTCTGTAGCTTGACAGTGATTAAAGGTATTTTCTATGAGTGTATATGGGTCGAACTACGGTTTCTGAATACGATGATGAACTTGAATGAACAGAGCAGCGTATCCAAGAATACTTACGGTTGTCTAATGCAGCATTAGTACAAAACTCATGACTCTTGAGAAGCTTTCATAATGCACGTCTTCTTCAGCATCGTGTCCTAGTTCATGAATCAAGCCCGTCAACACATCCATAATATAGCCATCACGAATAAAGTATCAATCCCTGATCGAGATGGACAACTTCCCCCCATCCTACCAAGCACATATTTCGCCTGCAGTAATTCAAGATCATGAACGAGGATCCGAGTTGGCTCCAACACCTGCTACAATCAACGCTGAGGTACTTACGAACCTCGTCAACGGACGACTAGATTTCAACGCACTGAAAGATCTCGATATAGAAATCAGCTTTCACACACAACCCGAATTGATAGGACAAATAGAGGTTATCGGGAAAACCAAGCAGGCTCCAGAGAAAAAGACCTGGGGGCAACTCCACGCTCTCGTTTTCGATGTCGCTAATGCATCTCTACGCATCACCGATCGTTCTGCAGTAGAAAGTAAAGACCCCACCCCCTTAGCTTCCCTCTTCGGTAACTTAGCGAGTGGCTAATCGATTCAGGTGATTACACACGCATTCCTCTTCCTCGCGCGCGTCCCTACATGAAAGATTACATTTACTACCGTATGACGCGTGCCAAGAGTGACCCGCTCAATTTTCAATACATGGCATATGCATTGATAGACCGTCTTGGTGTTAGGAGAGAAAGATTGAGAGGAGAGATCAAGGAGGCGTGGGTGTTGAATGATCCCAAAGGAAGACGATTCGAGACGGTTAGTAAATGGAAATATTGGGCTACAACAACACAGGTGGAGATGCGTGTTCGTAAGGGACAGACTCAGTTTCCTGGATATAAACGCTGGTTTCATTGACTCGGATCTTTCGATCTGGATCTAAGCGATAGTTATTGCAGTCATTAGAATTTTGTCGAAGAAATAAATAAATAAATCATGTTATGGTCATAAATGCAGTCAATCTAACTTTGAATCTAACCAAAAAATGATACTAGTCGATAATCTGATGTTTGAGCAATGCTTTTGAACTCGACAATCCAAACAAGTACATGGAAATGATAGTCAAATCTGCGAAATAGTCTGAGAAGAGCGGGAACAAAATCGGACAATAAAGCAGTGTGCTGAAGTGCATTTGCATGAAGACTCATGATGTTTCACCATGGATTGCGTTGACCGACAGAGCAATATTCCATCCACCTGAAGCATTCTTCTCTCTATGACCTCTACTATTCTTGACTGTATATAGACGTCCGCAGGGTCAAAAGCAATAAAATTACAAAGGGACTGCGCCTATATAAACATAAATCTATGGTATCTTGCTAAAGCGCCAAATATTCCCGCTCTTCTACTCAACCCTGCCACTGATATACATCGGTGAATAAAAGCACAACTAATAGAAACGTCAATCCGCATGCAAGATTCTCCCATCTCTAATCGCCTTTCTCAGTTCAAGCTCCTCAGAAGATTCCCCCGGGGCACTAGAAAACCCATGAGTCTCACAAAGATGAGTCTTGAAATCTTCTTCCCTTGTAAAGATCGTCTCTTCGTTACGGCAACGAGGACAGTGAAATCTATAACCCGTAGCCACAACGTCCCATTTTTCAGTTCTAGACCTCTCTTGTCGATTCCTCACTAGCATTTTGGCTACTTTCTCCATTCGTCCTCGAACCTCTGCTTGGCTAAGATAGGCATGGGTTTGTTCTCGTATCCGTTTGAGAGTTATGTTCTCATTGCCATGGACACGCCATTCTGCAAGATCTATATCACCTAGTCCCCCATCGACGTTGAAGCGCTCATAGGTACATCGATCCGCGGTCAGTTCTTTTACATATTCATGGGTGTGTTCGGAGTCGGTTGTTGTAGCTGCGGTATATTTGATCATTTGTCTGTAGTGGCTTATGAGCCCACTGTTCTGTCTGGCTATTGGTTGGACTTTTGTGGGTCGACCAGTACCAATGCTAAGTGTGAGGGCGACAGTGCCTTTGCCGTGTACTTGTTCGACCTCTGCAAATGTTCTCGAGGTGGGGTTGTTATGACCATATCCTCCATCTACGAAGCGTTCATTAAGTAGTTGAAATGGTTTGAAATATGTCGGCGCTGCAGTAGTTGCTCGAGCGACTTGCCATATAGGTATATGAAGCGGGGGCCCGGGATTGAGTTCTTCAGAATAATTGAATTCTGATTTGACATGTTCGTATGTTCGAAAAAGGTAAGGGGCGTTGGCGGAGTTGTTTTCTCGGACCGCTAAGACGATTCTGTGATATATTAGCAAGACAAACCCAACTTGGCAATTTAGAGACATACGTCCGACAGCGGTCTTTGTTTGAAGGATACATAGAGTCTGCAATTTGATCTTCTTTCCAGTCTCTTCTTTTCACAACATCTTTTATAGATTCCTCAAGTTTGCGATGATCATATTTTTCCCGATTCCACGGTATTGGACCACGCATGGAAAGCTTTCGTGGTTGACCAAATATGTTTTCTCCTAAACTCTCGTATTCTTGGATACAGTCATCACTGTTCATTCGCAGTCGACTGAGCATAATAGCACTCAATCCACCAGTACTTGTGCCTGCTGTGAAGCTGTCAGTTGGCCATCGCTGATATATTTAGTAAGAACATTCCATACCAATGTAGTCGAAATAATGTACCGGCAAGAACTGTGCACTTCTGGACTTTTTGCTGTTGGTAATCGATCCTTGACCTTGTTGAAATGGCAGTGGATGAAAACTTGACTTGACCAGCTGATCTTGACGCTGCTCAAAAGAATTACAAAGTACCATAAGATGTTGGATGATAAGTAGACTGGATAGACCACGCACACCTCCGCCGTCTACAAACCTAATTAGCTTTATCTGCAGGCTCCAAACCAAAACTTTACAAAATATACCTAGCGTGAGAATATATTTCTTATTCCAGGGGTTATGCGTTGATCCATTGCGACCTGTACTGCTACTTGGACTGTGATTCATGGATCGGCTGGTTTGATTCGTGGGAGAAGCATCCGGAACGAACAGTGTTGAAGTCATCGAATGACTGGAGCTATGCGAGTTTCCATCGCTGATTGATAGTCGTCCAATTCTTGGAACATCTGCATCCCACGGTGTCAACGAGTTGGGGTTCATTTTTATTCACGAGAAATGATCAAGAGAGTGAATGAAACAGTCTTGGGAGACCTATTACTTTTGACTTTGAGAACCTCTTGAGAATTTCTCAAATTAATAGGTTGGGGCCTGAGATCGAATTGTATAGAGCGAAATGAGGCTCTGTGTCAATTAGGAAATCACCCCCAAAACGAAGCACAATCTAGTGGCTGAGTAAATCATGCCTTCGAACTCGACAATTTATTGTGCAAAGGCTGTCATCATTTGTGGCAAATCTTCTCAAGCTGCGACCGCTGTGACCCAAAGTAGCAATTTGAACATCGAGAAACGGATTGTGGTTTCCTATATTGCGACCGTAAGAACGGGCGCACAGGAAGGTATTGTGGTGGGATAAACGTTGATATATCCGCCAGCCTTGTTGATGAATTGCGCCTTACATCAAGTTGAAGGGAGATATTTGATGCGCATTTCACGTTGAATCCTGTAGCTACTTTTTACCAATCATCGAATCTTGACAATGAACTTCTGACAATGGCGTGTGCAAGAGAACAGGAAATGACACGAGGTGTTATGAAAGTCAGCCTTGCCGTGAAATTGATGAAACCAGTACGAGGGGGGCTGATTTATCGAAATAGTTCATACAACTATTTGCTTAAATCGTAATGTAGGCTAGCGCTAAATGGCCTGCATACGGTAACACAAACGGGTAAGTTACGAGGCAAACTGCTGACTTCTCGAAGCCATCGGCCTTCCAAGGCAGACTGCCATAATAGATGAATGGCTCGGATCAATGTGTGGTGTGGTGAGAGTAGAATTCCGAGAAATCCTGATGCGAAGCTGACACTAGGAACGGGCGCCTTGTAATCGTGTGGATGTGATCATGTGTATATTTGCAATCTGCCTTGCAGAGCCTCGATCAGGCTTTTGGCAAAAACATCGTATATTGTTGTGAAGATGTCCCCTTTCTTCCACGGTCAAAATTAGCAATCAATATTGATCGAATACACATTTTAAACTGCACACCGAAATCTACCGTAAATAAATATTTCATCATGCCGAGAAGTTCGGAAGCCATCGAGACGACTATTGCAACAAACGATTCCATCGACAGGAAGTCTAAACGAACCAACAGCTGGGAGGCGAAGAATGCGATTGTCTATGATGTATCCTCACAAAAGTTATTGAAGACAAAGCGCGAAGCGATCGAAGGTATGACTTCGGCGTTGAGTCAACTTAAGAAGTAGTACTGATTGACTATAGCGGATCACACTCGTATCAAGATTCCAAAGCGTCCTCTTAGTCCTCTGCAGAAGGACAACGTTCGGATATCGATGCCATTGAGCTCAGCAGCAGGATTGGACGTCCTCGCAGAAGTCAAATTGAGCAGCCTTGGATTGAAAGTCGCATTTGAGCGGTATCGAGGAAATATTGCCGAAATTTGGGTAAAAGGCATTCCACAATACGTGCTTTGAAGAAGTAAAGAATATACAAAGAGCGAGAGAGTACTCCAAAGATAGATACAGGATATCTATGCATATATTGGAGTCCTGTTTATTACTATTCTGGCGTTATAGGACTGAGATGGGGATTTGAATATCTGGGTTGGGCGCTATATACTTTTGCTATTTGGCAATAATTACACTTGTTAAAACGCAAGATAACCGCAAAGCGCTACGTTTGATAGATCAAACATGCACTCTAGCACGTTTTAAGGAACTCAATACTCACAAGTTCTAGAATGGGCGCCATCATAACATAAATATTCATTTGTATCCTAGTGCTCCCCAAATCGAGTCGCAACCAGGGCGCTCACTCGGACTGCAAAACCAGATTAGAATTCTCGTATTGGGTATGTAATAGTGGCCTTATAAGTTGATCATGGTCCTGTCATCCTAGTTTGTCCAGTAATCGTCTTCGTCGCCTATCAACAAGCTCTTCCTGGACTTCTTCGCTCGTCGGTAGTCTCCATCCTGAGCCATCGCCTGCGTCTCCGGGTAACGGCTCCCATCCATCGGGTGCTTTCTTATCTTTGCCTTCCAATAAGTTCTCGTAAGCCTCTTTCTCTTTTTGTATTTCATAATCTAACAAAGTGCCGTCTTCTTCGTCGAGGTTGTAACCGTAATATGAAGCATCGACTTGTTTTCGCAGGTCTACTCTTGACTCTAAGGGTTGATCTTCGCGGGTTTTTATTGTTGCAGCTTCGAACATTTCTTTCACTCCCGGTAACTCTTTAGCGCGTCCAAAATACCTAGTAGAGAATCATCCATCAACACAATTCGCGTATACTTCATCACCACATGGGCATGCATACCTGTAACCTTTCCCACCACCTGGTATCTCCCGCCCTTCATCATCATAGACTTTCCCTCCGCCTCGCATATAATTCGGACCCCCCAAATTTTTGATCTGCACCTCCCACATATATTTTTCTCTCATAGCCTTGTTGATTTCATCGTTCAAATCTCGAATCATAAAGTCACTCAAACTTGGATCCTGGATCTTGCTGACTTTGCGTGAGATCTCTTTCAGAACTTGGCCTCTCCATTTTTCGCATGATGGTATAGATGAAACTTCCGTTATCATCTTTGGGCGCCGCGTCCTTCCAGCATCGACAATACCTAATTCTGCTTGTTGCGCTTCCCTGAAGCGGAACAGCATCGATTGTGATTTCTCAGCATTACGAGCCTAGAAATGTTAGCAGCCATCATACGACAATGTAAAATACAAACTGTACCATGATTTTGAGGAGCTCTCCCGTGAATTATATGGTTCTAATGGAAGAAATGAGGTTGCGATGTGATTCAATAAATGCGTCGAGTATATTTACACTCTCATGAACGATCAATCTGAGCTTGGACCCACGAGGCTGCCGAAAATAAAGTTACAAGGTTGAGCAGTAAGCCATTGTTTAGCGTGTTTTTAGCTTAGCGACACGCGCTGGAAGTATTTCAGCGCGCCTGGAATATCAATTTCCAGCCCAACAACAATCTGCAATGACGAGAACAATCATTGAGCTTACACTACTTAACCATCTGAGAAATCAGAAGGTTTAGAATGTGTGAATGAATGAACAGAAATCTTAGCAGGCTTCCAAATCTATCATGTCGAATACCTTTGACTTTTTGTTAGGCGGTCGCAGGTCTTTGATTCTATAACTTGGATCGAGCCACAATGACGACAATCAGCTCCTCTTGAGATATTCGCTATGTTCTATCACTCTGAATAACCATTGGCCAAGTTTCTGAGGGATCGGGAATGAAAACCATAGGCATTGATTGTGGTACTCCATTTGCAAAAGAATCATCGCTGAAAGTGGAAAATAGTTTTCAATCGGAGTAGCTTGGTAAGGACAACCCCGTCTCATCTCCCCTCCGTTAATCAAATTTGTCTATACTGGCGAGTGAAATTTCTAGTTCTCGAAATCTATAGCTGAAAGCATTGCTAACCAAATCTAGTTTCATATTTTCAATCATTCTTGTGACGATTCCCTACGAACTTCGATAGTGTCGATGTGAAAGTATATGGAAGTTTATTTCTTTGCCCGGTGATGACCAAACGTGTCCAAAAAGCCAAATTTGCAGGCCAACCTACCATCTTATACTTGCCTTGGGGCTAAATAAGATGGAAAGTGTTCGCAATGAGAACTTGAGAGCTTATCTGAGGGCACCTTCAATCTTTACTTTTTCCATGGCATACTTCCAGCCCTCTTCGTTTCCATCGTTCTTTTTTGTAGTATGTTATTTCTCTACATCTCTCATTTCATTTTAACAAATCCTTGTTGGACTTTAGCGGGGCTTTTGCTAGGAATTGGATTGTGGGTTTCTTTACTGGTGCTGCTAGAACATGTCAGCCTCGCCGTGAAAAAATGAGAACAAAGAATTATCAAGTCACCTGCAAGCATTCACAGCTCAACTATTCCAGTGATTTTATCTTCTCATACCTCAACACTTTGTCCCGGGATTACATCACTTTTGCCACTTCTACCCACTACATTTTGACCATTGATATCGATAAACATACTCCAATTTGTAGCATTCTGCTGCCATGTTTTCAAGGCTCTCTATCAATTCGCATGATTCTAGTGACCAACCTTCGCCTTTGACGTCTTCGTCTTCGTCCTCTTCTCTGCCCGAAGGCACGCATCTCTCGATAAACACCGCAGTGGAACAATCTGATGCCCCTGACTATGCGATTCTGTGTGTTAATGGGTTATCTTCCGCTGGATTATTTGAGGATGCGGCACTCATTGCCCAAGGGTATTTGCATGAGAAACCAAATCATGCACTGTTTTTGAAGCACTTGGCCAAAGGCTTGTTTGAAACAGAACACTACAGTGAAGCTTGCCAGATATACCAGCGTCTGGAGGCAATGCCGGGTTTGGCTAATGACACAGAAAAGAAACTCTGGACCATCGAAGCACTTCTCAACGATCATCGACCTGGTGCAGCCCTTGATGAATATCTCAGAACTCCTTCATTAGAAGAATCTGCTAGAGGTCTGTATTTCAAAAGCCGCGCCTTACGGAAATTGAAGCAGCCCGCGGCAGCAAGAGCTGCAGCTGATCGGATGTTAGAAGTAGCTGGTGAAAATGCTGTTGCCGACTATTGGGTTGAATATGGGTTGGTGTTGTATGATTTGCAAGATTTTGTAGGATCATTGAAGTATTTGCGCCAGGGCGCAACAGAAGATGTGATTGAGTCCGCCCTGGGGCTATCAGGCCAAGTGAAGGAAGCGGAAGAGATGTTTCAGTCTCCGCAGACATTGAGTCCATGCCATCGTCGTAGAATAATCAACGGACCATCTACCGACTGGGAAGAATTTAGGGGACGAGCAAACTGGATGAAGACACTCCCCGACTTGCGTGCCCTAGTACAGGTTTCATTTCATAACTCTCTCCCGGATCCGGAGGACTTGGCCAGTTGTTTGTGCATATTAGGTACCAGGCATCGAGAAGGTGGTACTCATGAAGCAGCCTCCGCATGCTTTGAAATTGCACTCAAAATTAATCATACATCTGCATTTGTGTTGTCCATGTCAGCTACAAACCTTGCGGCTAATGTCCCTCTCAATGAATCTGATGAAGCACGTTTTGCACGCCTCCAAAGGGCGGATGATCTCTGGGAACAACTATTGAAAATCGGGCCCTACCCAGACGGATCCTTTGAAGTTCCACACGCCGAGATCTATCGCCGTCGTGCAGAACTATGGAAAGGCATCAAAATATCGTTCTACGAGAAGTACCTGTTCAAGTATGCGGAAATTATCAAATCCCCTGCAGAATTTATATCGGTAGCAAAAGTGTTGAGGTCCAACCAAAAAACCGATGGTATCAATACAATTGCATACAAAGAACGTGCTGAAAGAGTCGATCGGTTATATTATGAAGCGCTACATTCCCCAGAATACTCTCCCACTCATGCCCCTCAAAAAGCAGCCTTAGTATATGGATGGCGTGTTGACAACCTCGCATATGGTGATATTGATCCAGAACGACAAGAGCGATTCCTCCGACAGAAGATGGAGCTCGACGGTAACCCTGACCGCTTGTTGAACTTTATGGGTAAGGCAGGAGGTCGTGATCGCGAAATTTTACAACTGCTTGAGAGCGCTGAACAGAAGTTTGGTGGGAAGTACGTCGCGTTAGTCAAGGACCAAAGAAAATATCTCAAAAGTATTGAGAAGATAAAAAAAACTTCTGCGAATAGAACACCAGATGATCCTCTTAAGCAAGATCCGGTTCAGAGGAGTATCAAAAGAACACGAGTAGCAGCTGGTTGGCATGCTTGGAAGGCACAAAAATAATACCGGAGGATTAGTAGGCCGAAAAATAATGGATAATTCTGGTAGTGATGAGTGGGACATTAAATGACTCCTCAATACATTTCTCGATACTTTGCAAAGCTGCACAATAAACCTTGTGGCATTATCAACTCTTATTACCTCCTCTTCCTCTTCCACAGAGACGTTTATTCATTTTACGTTGAAATTATCATTCTTAGCACATGAGGCGATTTTCAAGAAAGTAAGGGCGTTATCCATGGCTGGAAACTTTTCTAGTGGCGAACACTTGCAGATATCGCAATCTTAAAACTCAATAACCTCTCAATCAACGCTGTCAAATACATAGATTCTTTCCAGTGAGATCATTCGGGGTGTTCCTAAAGCAAGGATTTTGTGGTATTTCCAATGTTGTTTATTTGTGAGATTCTCTTTTTGTTTTCATCCATTGAAAGCGACCGATTTCTTGGAGCGAATGACACAGTATGTTTTGCTAGTATACTTTCGACTGGGGAGATCTTCACGAGCGATGAAAAGATGCACGAGGGAAGAACCACAATTACATCAATATTTTGAGTCTGATCATGAGCTTTGGTCTTTATTGAAAGAGCATCATAGTTCGGCAATTGACCCCAGATAGGACAATTTAAGCTGAGTCTATTTCAGGATTGGACTACTCAGAATTTACAGCCAATTAACATAAATGGATCATATTTGCCAGTGTCCATATGTTTCGCTATGGTGTCTACGAGATCCGTAGTCCGTCAAGACATCAGAAAATGAAGAAAATTCATGTACCACTATTTCTCAACGCTGACCTGCTTTCTACACAGACGCAGATCACTATCAAGGGATACAATCCATCTGTAAAGATGCAAACTAAGGTCTGAAATCGCAGGATGCGCCCTTGATAACGCGCATCTTTACCATATATTTTGCAGCCCAAAACTTTGACCTGCTGATACGATCGACTGGGCTGGGATTCATGCCATCCAGAACCCAAGCCTCCATGATTTCTCCCCTCAATCTTTCCTCTCGTACGTTGAGAAAATCGATATGATAACTTGCTAAGTAGTGATGATCAACCGAATCGGTCTCTTTGTTGCGCTTGAGATTGCTCTTCAAGGTAGTCGTGAAATCCGTCTTGAAGCCATGCTTAGCACCTCTTTTGAAGCCGCTCTTAAAGCCTTGTTTGAGAACACGCTTGAGTACATTTGTCTTTGAATTTCCGAAGTAGATCGCATCTTTGTTTTTTGGACGGAGAGTGGCGAGCGCAATCCGTGTATGGTTTGCTAAGGAGAGTTAGATTTGTTTTCTCAAGATGCATGGAAAGGGAAGGACAGAGTAGGGTATCGTTACAAGTTAAAGCAGAACGATCAACGATATACACACTGAGCTCTGGCAAATCAAATACGATGGCATTGTTTTGCTCCCAGATACTCAGTTGTCGCGTAGTTGATTTCGGAGTTGCTTCTCGATCATCGGATCCCCATCTTTCGGAATTCCAAACAAAATCATCGACCTTATATGACGGAGGGGGATCATGATAAATCAACATCTTTTATTCCTGGAGCTATCGCTTTATTCTTGGTGGGAGTGTTGAATATATTTGTCGACTTGATCTGATGGTTGAGTGTGTATTTCATAAGAGAGCGAACAGACAAAGATGCAAGCTTATATGTCGTTGTAAGCTTGAGAATCACAATGTTTTGCAACTCGACCGGATTGATATTTAATAAAGTGATTATATAGTACAGCTCCTTCATTTATATCACCAGTATTTGGGTGCATGACTGGAAATCATTCACTCATCAACGACTCATTCACACACTAAGAAAACCGTAACGTTGAGATGACGTTCGACCGTATGGGACGCAAGATAGCATATAAGCTGCCATCTTTCCCACAAGAGAAATCCAAAGTATCAGAAGGACAATTCATCAAAGCAATTACCTACAGAACACACGAAAGATCTGCCAAAAACTCGAAACATATATCAAATTTTCACCAAAATGAACCAAAAAAACCAGAACAACTTGAACGGACAATTTCTACCAGGTAGAAAACATCCCACCACCTGGGAACAGAATTATGCCATTGTCTTTGACTTGACAAGTAAGAGAATATACAAGGCAGACCGCTCGGATACTGATAGTGAGTATCTCTCCCTGTCTCCCTCTAACAAATTCGCAGTTCACATTTTACTTTCTTCTCCGCCCCATCTGCTGTTATTAACACGGGGAACTAACCTTCCTCCCTTCTAGCATCAACCCACTTCCGCATTGCTCTTCCTCGTCTTCTTCTATTTGAAGAAGATAGCATCAATTTGGGTAGGCTACGCACCGCCAATAGCCAAGATGCAGAACTCGTGGCCAAAGTCAGTGTCAATTCTCTCGGATTAAGAGAACAAAGACTGAGAGGAGAAATCATGGAATGTTGGGTTTTGGATAACGCAAAGGGGGAAATGCAGGGCACATTGGTGGGATGGAAATTTAGGGACGCGTTTGATTACTTTGATAAGAAGTAAGTGGGAGTGGAAGAGCCGTGGGTGTGGCGGACTTGAGAAGTTCTGGTTGTTAGAGAATGATAGCACCGATGCTGTCGGTAGCGTTGGGGGAAAGGACCACTAGTGAGCGCGCAGACACATGACACGGGCTACATAAAGCACAATTTTATAACAAGAATGAAGAACTTAATCATTCAGTTATGCTTCATAGATCTAGTGAGATCAAAAAAGAGAGGACAAAGTATCTGATCAACAAGTCCTGAGAAATTACACCTTTGAATCGAAGAAAGAATCTTGAAAGCGAAGTTGCCGACAGGATTCACGTTCTATCAAAATATTAACAAGCAGGAATGATACATCATCTTCTGATTTCAACGTCAAATCCATCTGAAGGAATTTTAAACATGGTATATTATTGTGCTTGGTGAACTCTAGGTCAGAATTTGATAGGTAGCCAACGTCAGTTAAAATTTCTGTCCAAGTAGAAGACTGACGTATCCTGGTATAAAATCATACCAGGCCAGTCTCGGATGAATTGATTTACCTATCGCTGGACTAGGAAGCTAGACACTTCGAATTTCTATATAATCAAGATAATTCCGTAAGAAACGACTCATTTGAGTTTGATTTGGCTGCTCTTCTTATGTTTGGAGAAATTGCACCAAGGTGCCTTTGGTTTCAATTAAATCCTTTGTGGCGACTTTGACGTGCTAATTGCCTTCCAGCTCTACACGGAACACTTCGTGAACCATTACATAGTATTCTGATTGACCATGCACCTACAGTTATCTTAATGATATGTAACTTAACGTTGCGGGCGCTTTCTTGAGTGAGGTTTTTGTGTATTAATTTATGGATTTGGGGCTACGAAACGTCTTGGAATGATGCGGGTTGTTTCCCAAACTCCTACTCTAGAAAGGGAAAAAGCGCAGATGGAGAATTCTTCTTTTTTCTTCAAGTATTTAAATGTGAATCAAGTATGGAATATGGAATCGGGACTGAGGAATCGAAGATTCATGAAGTAGGACATGGGGAGATAATCTCCGGATCCTGGATTGGGTAGATGTTTGATGGATGGAATGATCTACAGCAGGATGTCCTCATTTGCATTCGACACATGAAAGAACATTGAAAGGGGTCGTACATTGAAGCATGCTTCATGTGCTATACATGGCACCGAGGACTGTTCCGTTATCCGGTTGTTCTATCTTTGAAATTTGGTCGGCTAATATGGAAGATATGATTCAGGGGGCAAATTCTGTGTTACCTTGGTATCCGGTTGTTTGGTTTTCCGGTCATGGGAAGAGGAAACGTAAGTTCTCGCAGTACGAACTCCCAAGGCAATTAATTTGCTGTCGCTGTCATCATCTGTTCTAACTTTGCTAGCAGCGGACCATCAGAAACCAAGCACCTCAAATGGTTCAATTTCAACTCACTCATTCGTAGTTACAATAGTGAAGTCATCTTTCAACATCGCTTGTACTAAATATTTGAAAATTCACGTGATATTCATGTGATAGACAGGGGAAATTTTACTCCTTCCTATTCTAGATCCGGCTAATTCCAGACGGTAATCTGATAACATGACGGAAACCCACTTTAGAGATTCTCCGCCTATGTACTTCTTCTGTACCCTCCCTCGATCTTTAAATCAACGTAACCAAGTAATGTAGCCAAGTGCCATTACCCTTCCTACAAGCTTTTCCAAGACGAATAGTATTATCCCAACGATCAATCACTGGTCGCACGACATTAACATCATATTCTATCAGCTTCCTCTCATTTCACCAGCCTTGAACTGTACATATTCTTGGAGTCTACACCTTGCCTCGGCTGGGGTCATCGCAATATCTTGTGCTGCCAAGCTGGAACCGCCAAGATGATCAAGAATGAGATAGTGTGCAGAAATACAACGGTAGAATCATATCAAGGGAATATTATAGATGATCTTTTTCCGGCAGGAGATAAGCCTTTTCAGCCACGGCGTCGAACATATCGGCATTACAGATTTCAACAAACAATAACGCGAAGTCATAGCCAAGACGATTTCGCCATCATGAGATCCTTTCGAACTTCGAAACCAGACAAATTTCGATAAAAGTTCATTCTCGAAAAGGGAGGTTGTTATTCAATTCTAGTGAGATGAAGCCATCTTTGAAGATATTGTACAATCATATGCCCACTTCACTTGGCGCTTCTGCGTCTCTTCATATCTGCGAGTGTCACTGCATTTGATTGTTAGGATGAGCGCTTGGCTACACGCTTGGCAATCCTACGTAGACTATAGGTTGTGTGCCAATCGCATGCCACATATTTACAGATCGATAAGAAAAGCTTCACAACTTCCCAATTCGACATGAGAATCAGTGGGAGAGCATGACATACACTACCATGATGGCGTTTAGCCTGAGATTCATACCTATTTGATGTCGTTTGTGTCGGCTCGTGGTCCATCTTAGTCGATGGCGTTCTCGATGGTGTTATACTAGTACTGGCTTGCTTCATTCTTCAAGGTCCTCCATACCAATATGATTGTCGAATAGCATTTCAAAGAACTCTGCATTCCATGATGATTATCAGTGGCCAAGTCAGGCCCTGGAGCAATATTTCATGTCATGTCCTTAACAGCTTCCATAAATGTGATAGACCTGTGCCTGAAGGTGGTGATAACAATCATTTGTAGAAGGTGACGATGAGGTATGTAGCTAATGTTGTGATATCGAATTACAACATACCCTGGCTATCATGCTCATGGCAATTCTCATCTTGCTCGCAACTCGGAATCATCGTCGACAGTGAGTATTGTAGGTTGCATATGCAACTTGCATATGCAGAAGAGCCTCATTCGTTTTGATTTAAATACTGCCTTTGTATCCCTCTGAAACTCTATCAACAGGAACATCTTCTTCATTAACCCTTCATCAAGAATAACCTTTTGACCGCAACTTTACCATGGCTGGCTATCTCACCGTTCTTACCGCTTTCGCGGCTGCCTTTGCTCCTGTCTTTGGTGCGCCAGCAGTCAGACCTCACCCAAAGATTAAGACTCCAACCACCGTCGCTAAGGATATCGTCGCCGATAGCTACATTGTCGTCTATAACAAGGATATCTCACCAGAGGTGACTGCTAGCCATGTTGACTTTGTTAACGCCATCGTCGCAAAACGTGACAACGCCGTATCAGTTGGTGCAAACTACAAGATTCACGACTTCGCTGGATATCAGATCACAGCTGATCAAGAAAGCATTGTTGAGATCGCTAACAAACCAGAAGTATGTACTCTCACTACGAAACATTTGACTAATACTGACTGTTGAATTAGGTTGCATATATTGAGAAAGATCAAAAGGTCTACGCTTCAGCATTGACAACTCAAACTGGAGCTACTTGGGGTCTTGGTCGCATTTCTCACCGTGCACAAGATACCACTACTTACATCTATGATACCACCGCCGGAAGTGGTGTAACCGTATACGTTGTCGATACTGGTGTCTACGCTGCTCACTCTCAATTTGGTGGCCGTGCCAGCATGGGAGCCAACTTTGTCTCTGGATCAGCTGTATGTTTAAATATAGTGGCAATCAGGCATTGAATTTGCTAACATGGAATAGAACACTGACGAGAATGGTCACGGAACTCACTGCGCTGGTACTATTGGTGGTAGCACATACGGTGTTGCTAAGGCAGCAAGGATCGTTGGTGTTAAGGTTCTTGATGCTTCTGGATCCGGAACAAACTCTGGTGTTATCTCTGGTATTCAATGGGTTGCTACCAATGGTGGTGCTAAGTCTGTTCTAAGCATGTCTCTCGGTGGTGGTCTATCCACTGCTTTGAACAGTGCCGTTACAAGCACAGTTGCTGCCGGTGTAACAGTTGTTGTAGCTGCCGGAAACGACAATGTAAGCTTGGATCCTTTTCTGTGTTCAATTTCCGGACTTAGAATACAGAATTTACTAACTCTCCATCCAGGCAAACGCAGCCAACACGTCGCCCGCTTCCACCCCTAACGCCATCACAGTCGGTGCCATTGATGCAAATGACGCCCGAGCTTACTTCTCCAACTACGGTGCCGTTCTTGATGTCTTTGCTCCTGGTGTCAATGTTCTCAGCTCCTGGATCGGTTCTACAACCGCCACCAACACCATCAGCGGAACTTCAATGGCTACTCCTCACGTTGCAGGTCTTGCAGCTTACTTGATTGCTCTTGAGGGCTTGGCAACACCAGCTGCTGTCGTGGCTAGAATTAAGGCATTGGCTACTGCCAATCTCATCACAAGCGCTGGTTCCGGAAGCCCAAACCTCATTGCCTACAACGGTAACGGTGCATAAATGTATGTAGTGGTAACAGAGTTTGGAAGGTAGATGGGAAGGGAGACCAGGGGTCAATGTTATACGAACGGAGTATTTACTATTGACTTGGCTATTTTGTCTCTTTTTAAAATGGTGGATAGGGAAGACTTCTTCTGTGATAGGAATGAGGTATTTGCTTCTTGGGTGAAAAGCTTGCTGGGATGTGTTAAGTAGCTGGGAATTTGTTGAATTACAAATATTTTGGTGAAATGGTTTTACTCTTCATCTTGAAGTGATATAATATTGCACTGTAAATCTTTTCCCAATAAGTTTCTCCTCGACTTTACACCACTGACAGGGGTCGAAATGCCTTAGTTATTGCCAATACCTTCCAACACATTATCAAATTCATTTCTAGTTATAAGTCTCAATAGCATCCAAGATCCCTGACTTGGCACTCTCTACACAACGACACTCGAATAGACTCATACGAATCTTTAGATTGAAAGCGAGAAAAATTAAAGCATAGAAACGAGTTTCTCCAAATCTTATCAATGTTATCAATTTACAGGTCTCAGAGGGTCGCAGAGAGTCTAGCCACCAAGTTCCAGTTCCCCCTTCAGAAATAACTCCATTTTCAACTTTATTTTGCTTTAATAAGCATTTTAATGTTTTACACCATGCTACAATCACACAAGTAGTTCATAATATTTGGCCAGACTTCAAAATCGCGAGTTGTGAAATACAATCAAGTTTTTCAGATCAATTGCAAAACTTCCACATTACTTCCTATCTATATTTGCACAGTGATAATGAGTATTGATGATCTAAGTTTGTAGGTTCCATTTGATCCCTACTAACAATCATACATATAGTTACAAGAGAGAGTAGATACATATAATTTGTTCTTTAATTGATCAGCACGAGGGTCTCATGGATTCTGTTACCTGTGAAGGGTTTGATGGTGCATCACTTCTGCTTATTTAGGAAGTCAATGATTCTAAGTAAAGAATTTCTCAAAAACAATGTATGTTAAGTAGTGGTAACCAAAACCTTCTGCATTGATTTGAATTAACTTGACAAACAGATGAACTCTATTTTTGACTTACAGCAACCAATCACGTATAACCTTGACTAAGATGACCTACTCTACCCCCAAGAGCTTATGATGCACTTTTAGTACTTAGTGAAAA
Source organism: Botrytis galanthina (assembly GCA_004916875.1). Classification (NCBI taxonomy): domain Eukaryota; kingdom Fungi; phylum Ascomycota; class Leotiomycetes; order Helotiales; family Sclerotiniaceae; genus Botrytis; species Botrytis galanthina. The sequence goes on from PQXL01000061.1 coordinate 88,328, forward strand.
AAAATACTTCCTGTACAAACATGAATACACGTACATCTTCTCAAACCGGCAATAAAGTAGGAGATAATTGCACCCACAATGCACTAAAATCGAAACCATGTCATAAGATCTCACAAATGATGTTGCGTGAAATGGAGATGTAGAATAATTAGGTTTTGTTGCACATCTAAGTATCATGCACGGTGAGGCATAGTTCGTTGACAGAAATAGCGTGTAGATCATCGGGATTCGTGCGAGTGACAAGATCGATTCCGGCGAAAAGGAGAAAATTATGGTAGCAGAAAATTGGATTTGTTTATAATAGACTTGGCTACGATTATGCCCACCATACCTCTTAGGGCTCTAGGACCGATCTAATCATACATTATATGCCTGTTCAGGCTAGCACCTTTTGTGTCTCCAGACGACTAAATGGCCTGGGGTTTGTTTCTTGGTTTTATGCCACGTTATGTTTTAAGCCAGAAGGAAGGAAAAATATAAGGGAATGCTTGTTTTTTTACGTTCAAAGATCTTAAAATCAAAGAGCTCTCAATAATGCGGTGGAAGCTGAGTATGGCTATTGTGTGTGCTTCTCGCGATACCTGTTTGTATTTGAGAATCTTGAGCTGAAATTGTAGTTGGAGAATCAAATTACAGGATGGAGGGTGTGAGTCATGATTCTTGGAATGACGTAGGTATTTAGGTATCCGGGTTGTTGTGGTGATATGGAACGGCCGTGAAAGTAAAGGTCAATTGAATAATGGATGGCTGGGGATGTTGGGGATGGTGGGGAAGATTTGAGCTAGGAGATGGAGAAAGGTTAAGCATGCAAAGAGTAGGGTGTATCGGCTGAGAACGTTCCCGAGAGATACTGGAGATACTCGAAAGAACATACGATACGGTAGATCTTGCATACAAGAATGTGCAGATGTCACGATGTTTTGTGCAAGCCAGATGTCGAATGTACTCCACCCGAGCAAAGATCAAGGGCATTGCGACATGACTTCGTAAAATCGAAGACAATAAGATAATTGAATCAAGGAAGTGATCGGCATGAGTGATGAAATTGTCAAGTCATGACACATCGCGACCTCTAGTCGTTGCGTTATCGCGTCAGTATCACAACGCGTCCTCAACAGTGAAGTGAAATCTGGTACCCTAGTGAGGTAATCAACAAGCCGGACATGAGCCAAGTTGTCGAGTGTGAGTACGTGTGGAAGGGGTGTAGGTTTATTGATGCTGAGAATGTACATTCTGTATTGATTCACTAAAGTCGCACCTTCTATATTCATCCCCAACAATAAGAATCGGGGAAATAAACGAAATGGTGATGTTCTATCATAGAGAACGATACATCGGGTTCAATTAAATTGACATTTGGATTTTATAATTCCAACAGTTGTGTGACATAGAAATGATTCAACGAGATCACTGTTATTTCCATTGGAAGTTGTATCACGATCTTCCGAAGTTGCAAATTGCCAAGACGACACTACTCGGTAGTTTTAGCGAACGTTGAACTTAGGGGGAAGTTTAATCCCATGTGGAGCAATAACACTCAAATTCGACCAATAAGAGCGAATTCTGTACGAAATCACCTCTCGAAATGGGAACCCAAGAATGTTTCAAATTGTTTTAGTCTGTATATATCACTTGCAAGAGTGATTGACTATCATGACGACCAGTACGGTTGAGAGGGTGATGGAAAAGCGCTAAATCTCAAAAACTACGGTCAGGTGTTCAGGTTCCTACTTTTCCACTCTCCCACCCTTTCTAATCTTTTACTTCTCTCCCTCTCTCTCTCTCTCTCCAGAAAAACTCTGCTTCTGTCTACCTCAACGTCGACCAACGCATGCAATCACACCCAAAAGAAAACACAGAATCTAAGCCGTCAACCATCATGCCCCATATCCTTATCCAGCTCAGATTATCGAATTTTATCCTCCCCTTTTAGTTGGAGCTCAGTTCCTAGAAACTGAGCTACAAAGCTATCTGCTATATCAGAGACTCTGAGGTCTCAAATCTAGAGCTATCTGAACATTCGAATCTACATCGAATATCATCTTATTTCCAATTCCGACTCGTATTCTTATTCACATCAACATCAACATCATATCACTCCTATCTCTCATCTTGAGTTGCACAACTAGTCAGCTCAACTCGTCGAAAGGAATCTACATAACAACGAATATACAATCGCCTACAAGCCTTTGATCGACGCCAAAAAATCTACATCTAAATTTCTTCAAAATATCTGCTCAAATATCACACACATCATATCTATTTAAAATATCAAATCGACTCGCACCTCCAACAACCCATTTATTCTTGATCATCAAAATGTCTGATAGAAGAATAACACAAGAGGAGGTTGCCAAAAGAACCCAAACCGCCAACGAACGAACTTCGATGACGATTACTATGCCACCAGCTCCAGAGAACTTTCCTCAATTTTCGCAAAATGAAGCCAATGGAATGCAAACTGAGGAGAACGCCGTTTCTGACCATCTCGCCAAAACTCCCACTGAAGAGTTTGCGAAATTCAATAGACAAGTTAATGCCAATGGTAGCGACGTCGATAAATCGCCAAAGCAATTGAGCGGAACCGGAAACGGAAATGAAAAAGAGATGGAAATCAAACCGTCTACCGATGCACTTGGTAATGCACCCAAGGTCAAACCACTTACCAGAACGAATGGTATCAAGCGGAAGAAAGGCCGCAGACCTCCGTTCCAGAGGTATTATCATTGCTCTACAAAGGACGTCGACAACGATAATATTCAAACCGACGATGAAGATGGAGATGAAGATAAACACACAAAAGGAGATGAAGATGAATTTGGAGATGAGAATGGAGATGACGATGAGCCAAGTCAATCTTTGTGTAAGAAAATCTTTGTGTTCGGCTTCATCAAGAGAAGACAAAATAAGAAGCTTGAGAAATCAATGGTGTTGGAATTTAACAAGTCCACGGTCTCGGGCAATATTCTCGGGTCTGGTTCCAACTCTAGCAATCCAGCAGTCACCTCCAATCTGAATGATATGAATAGCAACAATGTCAGGGAATCAGAGAGACTTCGTGCGGGTCCAGAAGAGATCAATAATGGCGCCATTGTACCTGATCCGAATTTTAATACTCAAGTCTTGTTCTCAAAGGAAAAGACCCCTCCAAAGATCATTGAAGCGGAACCTGTGAGTAGAAATATCACTATCATACACAAGATGGTCAAGGAATCTCCCGATGAACCGGAAATATCAACATGGAAGTTGATACGCCACAGGGTCTCTTCATGGACAGGAAGGCTTAATCCTTTCAGAAGATGGATTCGATCCGGGAGAGACAAGGAAGCAAGAATATCCCTAAGACGCAGTGAAGCTGATCGCACAAGAGACTCTGCGCGCAACATCAAGCGAGCCTTCAGCTCAGGACAGAATTCCGAGGAGATGCTTTTGAACGCTCATGCACGTGGCACCAGCGAAGTCGAAGCTGAAGAAGTCATCCGACTTTCGAATCCAGTTGACTGTGTACGAACGTGCCTCATTTCCAAGTCCAAGTCTGTGAGATCTGTTCAGCCAATTATCGAAGACGCTTCAAATGAGACAGGGGAATCCGCTATCTCAGGCGTTGAAGCCACGAACTTGAGGAGGAGACGCAGTGTCAGATCTTTTGCGCCAATTATCGAAGACGCTTCAAATGAGACAGGAAGCGATAACGCAGCCCCAGAGAGTGCGCAAAGGCTTCAAATTACACATGAACCTATCTACCCAGTCCCTGAAGGCGCGACCTTGAGAAGACGACCCAGGGTAGCGAGATTACGCCGTGAATTCACTGATTCTATCGACGAAGTTATCAACTCGAACGAAACGCCTCATCAAATGTCAGCTGTTGACATCCAAGCCTCTTCTGCATCAAGTGGGTATTTGGAAACCATCACCACCAGAAACCTCATTGGTTCCAACAGTTTGTTTAATCGATCGCAACAAAATCTTGCTTTGATGCCAGAAGTAGCCGATGACTCTATTGAAGAAGATGCCGATTTCGGAGCCCCTCTTTGTCGCCATTCTAGTCGTGAGCCCTCCGCCGAAGAAACTCGGGTCACAGAAAGCGATATGAACGTCAACCAACATCAAATAGTCACCTCCATGGTTGTAGCTCCAGCCCCAGAAGAACCCCGAGGGTCTCACATCCTAGAGAATTATACTTCAACAATCGCGGCTATTAATGAGAATGGCCATCCAGAAGTAAATCGTATTTATGATGCTCGGAAGAAATACGTTATCAAAATGGAACCCATTCCAGAAAGCGAGGTTGAAGAGGATTCAGATGCCAGTCAAAGAACCAGCTCCGACCCGCCAAGCTTGGCAGACACCATGAACACCTCAGAAAGTAGCATGAGCGTCCAGCAGCAATCTTCTTGTGGGGTCTCCAGATCGAATGCCAATAGAAGAAAACTTCGATCGTTGAGATTTGAACCATACAATTATGAGCTCATGAAATTGGAAAGGCAACAATCTAGAAGGGATGATGCAACAGATGATGCAACAGTGACTAGCCGACATTGATGATTCATCATGGCGCACAATTTTGGGAATGGTCGGATCGTCCAAATCGAGTGATAGGATGAGATCTGATAGTTAGATATGGGGTAAATAAATTGGAAAAGTTGGAAATCAAAAGGTACTGGGGGGCTTTGATTGAATTTGGGAAAAAAAAGAAGAAAAAAGAAGAAGAAAAAAAAGGTTGGCTACAGGCACTCCACTCGTTCGATTATATCTGCAAGAATTTTTTAAGTATAACATTGTCGCTCATTTATCATATTTGCAATAAACTCTACTCCACACAACTGTCATTCATTTACAATAAAAAAACAAGAGACTCTAAGATATGGCTCATCACTCGTTTGGTCATATCTATGAGTTGGAAAAAAAGAGGCATGGATAGGAAAATTACCACCACTGGCGGGATAGACAGGGAATTATATGTATGTCTAGTGTGTAGTTTACTAAAATGACAATATTCTGTTTCCTCTACTCCCGGGTTTTAAAATTTTTTGAATTGATTGCGAATGAAGAGTCTGGTTTCTGTGGATCCAAGTATGGACTGGCCTCTTTAGTTCACTCTACTTGGAGCGCGGGCAAAATGGAGGAGACTTAACGCTATAACCATTCTTACTCGAGGGAGTCTCAACGTTTTCTCCTCAATTCTAATTGCTTCTTATACCCACAGACACTCGCTGCATTAATGATCGAAAAGACGACGGAATTCCTGGCAAGGAAAGAAAAACATCAATCAAATCGAAACAAGACAATTTATTACCAATTCCCTCTGCTCCCTGTAAGTCGCAATCCTACATTTCTTCTGTAGATACTGATAATGATGTCGATTTAATACATTAAATCATTCAAACAAAAAGCCACCCAAAAAGCCATAATCAATAGAAGAGATCCGTCTGTTCGCCCGCCCCACGATAATATATGAACCAATCGCTCGACTCCCTACCTCCTCACTTATCGAAGTAGTCCACACCTTTCTTCATACCAACTACTCACGACATCTGTCCCGCACTACCCTTTCTCTCCCACTGTCCTTCTGGCTGAACATTCCTCTTTACCTTCATCACCGAAGCTATTACCGAAGCTACCGCTAACACTTCGAACGGAATCACACATACACTCATGATTCCCGCAGCTCTGCTTTCCGAACATAAGGTTCCCCAATGTGGCGAGGTTGATGTACTGATATTTGACCATTGGCAGCTCCACGTTTGGACAGTCCACTTTGTCGAGGAAGTTAAAGCATTGAAAGGAATTGCCGAGGCTACGACTGCAGCAAGAAGGGCGATAGCCAGGGGAATGAGAGTAGGAAGAGCTAGGGGGTTTCGCTTCAACTATTCGATATAAGATTAGCTCCAAATACAACACTCGGGAGAACATGGCAGTAGCTTACGGCAGGAACGAATTGCCCCACAAGGGCCACAGAATTCATAACGAAAACTATAACTCCACAAACGACCCCGGCAATGGTAGGTTTCAAATCAAAACTTTGAGGCCAGACTGGTAATCGAAATTCAGCGCCGAGATGAGTGGAATGGAAGACTTGGAGTGCGTTTGCTGATGTAGCCATGATAGCAAGACCAAGAATTGCGCTAATGGCTATGAATGCCGTGTTGGCATGTTGAGCCATCGTTGCACGAGGGCGGGAAGAGGAGGTTTCGGGCGTGAATTCTTGGAAGGAGGATGTGACGATAGTGAGGGGCTGCTTTGGTTCTGGGGATGGAGATGGGCCTGCCATTTTCGCTGTTTGGGGTATTGAACGGTGGAGAAGAGAGAAAGAAGGTATTGATATGATGATATCGCGATGAAGAACGAATGTAAGATGAGAAATGCAGTAAGAATACCCCACAATAAGCACAAGAAGCTGAAGAATAAGAACGCGAAATAAACTCAGAAATGACGATCCTACGGAATGAATAGAATGGGGGACTTCAATAGGTACATATACTTCCTTGCCGTCAGATAATAATATCACGTACAATTCAATAGTTGAAGATGTCTTCAGCCAACAGAATTGATGAGGATAACGCTGAAGGTACAAACGCAGTGCTTCAAAAATGATAGGGCGATATAACATGCCGCTTGTGCACTTCGGTATGTTTGTATTCATATCTTCCAATCAGACGGTAAAATCCCCAAAAGTCTGTCCCAATCATATTTCCCAAATCATAGATGTCCTGTGAGATTTGTAAATGGTTGGTTCAGAATGTCTCTCGGTACATGATTTTCAAGGTTATTTTGGGCTGCGCACAGGCACGGGCGCTTGCATGTAGGGGTAGGCGGCTATGGAGGTTAGAGTAGACCAATGTGAGGGTTGCAGTGAGCTTTTGGTGGGTGAATGCTGATGAATTGAGGAATTGAGGGTGCAAATCTATTATCTTGCTGTTTCGTGTGGGTGAGATTGCTGTGGTTGGTAATCGATTGTCGATATTGGGAAAGATCGCGATTCGTTGTAAGATAAAATACCGGCGGTCTATACATTTTTCTGGTCGCGATTCTTCTCTTTCTACTAGCAAGCAGCGTACAACTGATTTGGGAGGGCTATCTGGATATCTTGCGATGATCCGAGGATGTCAAGTCGTATAACACTGGACGACGGCGAGAATTCTGTCTGTGTCACGTGAAGTGAGAATTCACGAACCGCGTTCCTATGACACTCACGCATCGCAATTAGTTGGTATTATGTATTTGGTAGCTGAATACATGTGAAGTTTCGCATTGGGCATTTGTCTGTTATCAAAATCTGAAGAGCGTGTTTGGGAGTCGTCACGTGACCTGTCTATCCAATATTAATGTTCTCGTAGAACAAACAGAAAACACTAGGAACGAAGGTATCAAAATCCGGCTTTCCCTGTCTGAATCGTTGATCAGAATCTGTATGTTCTTAGCTTGCACTGTGCTGGGCAGTTGGTCTGGCCTAGGTAGGGCTGCAATCTTTTTGGTACCACTCATTGTGTGTCCGGTTTATGGGACCAAAAAGACGAGATCAATGTTCTTATTCGTGAATATTGATCGGATATAAAATCTACAGGTAAAAGAGAAGATGAGAGACGTGGCTTGCCAACACGGAATATTAATGACGAAGATTTCGTCTTCTCCCGCAGCTATCATTTCTTATTATCAAGATCAAACACCTTTACTGGCGTCATATCTAGGATCCATCATTTTCACTGCTGTCCGAGCCATATTCCATGCTCTCGCAAACCAATCAAAAGTCCATCATTTGCAAAATTTCAAGCCTGAAATGCATGCCTGATGCGAATCCGGGAATCCGAGTGCGAAACTATGTCATGTAACATGTAGCAGATCTGCAAGAAGAACATTCCATAGACTGTAATATGGATCTCAAGCTTCTTAAGAAACTTTAATCGAGAAGGTGTCACTCTAGACTTCACTTGGCTCTTCCAGCCATCATCATTGTTATGCGAATACATTGTTCATAATTGGCTGCGCGAGTGCGAGTGCGAGAAAAGACCCATGAGAATGGATATTACGGGGAATACGACGTATTTATATTCTCCGAGTATGTGGATCAGCAAATACACTGACCCTTATTGGATATTCAAGTTTCACATTGGTTGTGGAACTGCCATCTTAATATCTTTGACGACGACTAAAAGTGGCATGTCAAAACGAATGCGAGGTCCGAGAAACACTTCATTATCGGCTCTACTTGCGGGTAGCCAACGTCGACGTTCAGATATGCATAATGTCCGGCATTGATTTTCTAAATTGTCTAAGAGGGGGGCCCAGCAACTCTCTTCATCTGGTATTGGGTATCTGGGGTCTTTCGATCCACGATGATGGCAGTGATCACCATAGGCAGTGCAGAACTTACTATGTTGCTTGCCTTGTGCGAATCGTTTCTTCAGACCGTCCTATGATAGGTTCATCTAATATGACAGGATGGAGTTGGAGTGTTATGATACAGGGAGTCTTGGATTAGAAGGGGGCTGTTCTAGAAGCTGTTGATATGATAAATACCTCGATCTTCTGCTCTGGAACAATACTCACAACTCACTCACATTAAATCACTTCAATTTCAAATACACAATTACTCCTGCAAGCCAATATGAGACTTAACGTTCTTCCCGCTACTCTAGCCTTTGGCTTGGTCACTGCTAGAGCTCACTATCACCAGCATGATGCCGTTAATGACACTGAAGGTGTTTGGATAGCACCTACAGATACCGACTGTATGTTTTACTCATCAAACCTCACCTTCTTCTACAAAAGATACTGACATCTTATAGTCCGCGGTCCATGTCCCATGATGAATACCTTAGCAAATCATGGATTCCTTCCCCGCGATGGCAGAAATCTCACGGAATACAACGTTGTCAAGGGTCTCAACGATGGTCTCAACTTCAACAAATCTCTTGCAACAGTCATGTTTCAACAAGCCATACCAGTTAGCCCAGCTTACCCCAATACCACCTCCTTCACACTGTAAGTACCCTCGATCCTAATTCCTTTCACCGCCTACCGCCATATTCAAAGCCAAACAACTAACATGCATTAGCGACGATCTGAACCGCCACAATGTCCTCGAACACGACGGAAGTATAAGTCGTTCCGACGCCTACTTCGGCAACAACCACGTTTTCAACCAAACCATCTTCGACACCACGAAAGTATACTGGCCCTCCGAGGTCCTCACCGCTCAGCATCTCGTCGACGGTAAACTCTTCCGACAAATCGTTTCTCGCTCCACCAATCCCAACTTTACATTCACCTCCACCGTTGAAGCATTCAGTCTTGGAGAGATGGCCGCGCCAGTTGTCGCTTTTGGTGATAAATTTGCGGTTACGGCTAATAGGACTTTAGTTGAGAGTTGGATTGGTGAGTTTTGTCCCTTTTTTATTCGGTAATGCAAAAACGGAGACTAATATGATATGCAGAAAATGAGCGATTGCCTACTGAATTGGGATGGAGTAAACCAGTCGAGGAGGTTACTTTGGAGGATATCACATACGTGACACAGTATCTTGGTAATCTTACCACGGTTCAGAGCGATATTGTTCTTACACCAAGAGATCAGACTACTAGTGCCCATGCTAAACGTATGGGTCACTGGGGTATCTCCATGTAGAGGATTTGGTAGGAGATGCGGGGAAAGCATAGCTGGAATGATTTGGGGATGAAAAATTGGGTTAAATTGAATGAACTTGCTTGGTGTGTAGGGATATATTGGCTTCGTTTTTGTATATAGATATTAAATTTTCGAATGGGATACTTCCTCGGCTCGAACTTTCGAGTGTGGATAGATTTGGTTTGTCATACCCCAATTGATGTAAGCATTTTCACAAGATTAGTTTCTCAGTGAGAACATGAACCTGTAGTAAGAAATACATGACAGAGAGATTTAATCCACAATCACATATGCAAAGATAGAGATAATATGTCAAGTGTTTGTATTTAACTATTGGAATTGTATCGAATGGCCCATTTACCGGAAAGAGATCCCCTACAAATTTCTTATCCACGCTAGACCACCACGTAAACTAGCCCAGTATGCTGGAAAGAATCCCTTATCCTTTCATCGTAACACCTAATTCAATTGACTACCCATCCTTCGAGACAGGTATTTTCGAAACCCTGTTCATCCGAATTGGCGAGGATGCCGAAGAAGAAAAGATCCAGTTGGTACCCATCAGACCCAAAGATTAAAGTCAAGCCAAACACCCTTAACATATTCACGTATCGGAATATCGAAGAAACAACAACAATTCCATCCGCGAAGAATTATCAGAAGCTACCTAACAAAGTAGATAGTGACCCGGAAACCCCGAGCCAATACATCTCGTGCCCTGTAGGGAAATACTCCATTTCACCACATGGCGATTACCAAACCTGGAAGATAATCGTTTGTGCGACAACGAAGACACCTATAGTAAACCCAGCCATGTGCTCATCTCCATGGTCGAAGACACGAGGAATTGCGTGCTCTTCCCAGAGCTTTGATGAACTCACGAGCGAGAACAAAGAAGAAGTCGAGGATGGGTTGTTGTTGGAAGCTGGCATTATCTCATAAGAGAATAAGGTACCTATGTCGCAAAAGTTGACTGGGTGACGCGGACTAGTGTCCCGCCACGAAACCGAAAACCCGTGGTAGTTTATGTCGTACCCAGACCGAAAATATTAGAGAGAAGGCTACCGAAATAGTAATCCAGGTCTTAAAGAGAAAACTAGACCAATGCGTCCTGCCTCTCACCTTCATTTCTCTCCCTAGAATCTGTGATATACAACAAAGAAGAATCGATTGATGTGCCAGATATAGTGGAGGCTGGTTCGAAATGTAGAGGGTGAGGTAAAGTGAGTTTAGACTAAAGCGGGGAATGAAACAAATCAGAACCTTGTCTAATAAAGGTCCCCAAAAGGGAGCAGCCGCAATAGATGGTACATTGCTTCGTGCTTCTGTTTGTCTGATTCAGAATTGGAACCTCTCCAACCAAAGTTCCTGAAGCTGGCAATTCCATACGTCGTTGACCCGTACAAGGAATAGTTGCTTCTATTGAATGCTTTTCAGAGTTTATCAGAGGTGGTAGTTTACGTCATTACCAGACAAAGATTTCAGAAGAATTTGAGGACAAAAGTGGGTAGTATTCTAGACCACAGAGGGGAATCTGAATCAATGCGTCTCGCCTCTCAAAGATCATCTCCGCCGTTCCAATTGAATATCACTAGTAGGAAGTAGTAGAATCGATTGGAACTATCCCAATGAGGTTGAATTGAATTAGGCTGGAGCAAGGAAAGGGGAGTCTACCATAGCGGAACCCTGCCTAATCAAAGGTTCCTAAGAGCTGGTATTGACATAAATCAAATGGCAGTACGTCGTCATGTGCTCCTATTGAAAGTATGATTGTGAAAGCTGGCGATGCCGTACATCCTTGGGTAGTACGTCGTAATGTACTCTCGTTTTAAATGTGATCCCGAGAGCAAGGCATTGATGTACATCGTTTGGCAGTACATTTAAATGTTGCTCGTATTGACATCAGAAGCTACCTAGATAGGTAGTGATTTATATGAACTTAGAAAGGTTCATCAAAAATCAATTCGTCCCGCAATCGGCTCGCAGGGAAATTTGGCCTTTTAACGTCTTGCCAGGGACTTTCAAGAGACGCTGAAGACTTTGGAGAGATGTCGAACACTACTACGCTCGAAAAGGCTTGCGATACTGGACAATTTGATTATCCAATACCCAGGCCGTGAGTAAAGAAGTGCAAACTCAACTGGGCTTTGAAGAGAATCTTCGAAATTTCAGTTCAGCGTAATGCCGAGACGGAAAAATGCCTTGTTGATTGGTAGTTGATGTCCTAACGGACATTTGAAAAATTGCAATGATCCGTCAGTGAAGCCGAACCCATTTTTGAGATATTTTGATGGCTTTTTGAAGTAGTGACTTAGATATGGAAACTTAAGAAGTTATTCAAATCGATGTGGAGACTGAGTTTAACGTCATGCTTAGAACGGAAAGCGCCGAAGTCATGACTAGAGTACGGGAGAAAAGAAGCAACTTCTTCTGGTCGAAAAAATCCGAATTGAGTTGCTAGATAAAGTAGAGCATGGATATGGTAATTGAAGGGGATCCGTGCTAATGCGTCTCAGTTTCTGGGGGGAAATGAGGTATGTGATTCACGACGCGAGTTACCACGCTCGTCGAACACGAAATTTCGGACTATCCAATACTCAGACTGCGAGAGAAACTCCATGTTGTAAGGGACACTTCGAGAAAAAATGTCGAGATTTTAGTAGTTAAAGTCATACTCAGACTATGCGAAAAAATGCTGCCGAAGTAGTTACTTGGGTATAGATTATTGTCGAGATATCCTAGTCAATGCGTCTCATCTTCTGCGTACAGACGAGGAATAAGCCTTTTAAAGTCGTGCTCAGGACGGTTTTGAATTGATAGCAGGACCTGCGGATCCCGCCAGTAGAAGCCTATTTCAGTCGAAGTTGTGCCAAGACTGATGAAGAAAGCTACCGAAGTAGTAATTAGAATACGGAGAGTTGTTGATTCCCTGTCGAAATATCCTAATCAATGCGTCTACACCCTAAGGGCGAGGAAGTAAACCTTTTAAAGTCATGCTCAGGACAATATTTTCCGGACAGACCTCGGGTCTCTCCTAGAAACAAATAATTACCAGACCCCGAGAAGAAAAGCTATCGAAGTAGTGATTTAGATGTTTTTTTGCAGTGCTGACGCACAACAGAGTGATGTAAACATCGAGGGAGAACTCAATTAAGAGGTTCCCCAGAAGAGGTTGACGGAGCGCACGTGAGTATACAGCGCTCGGGCAAGAAACTCACTCAAGAGGTCTTTGTAGCTGGTTTAAGAGTGTATACTTAGGTATGCAGCCGTCGGGCGAGAAACTCGGTGAAAATAAACTGTATTGTAGAGGTGAGACTTGATAAGCTTCACATGTTTGAGCGGACTAAAGGTCCCAGTCGTGGTGTGCAGGAGATAGCACAGATTTTTGCTCGGGATTGCCTTGCTTTCAGCACTGAGCTTTGTCGGCGGTAGTTTTGTGTCATTCCGGACAAATACCGAGACTGTCGAACGATGTGGGGAAAATTTCGAAATCGTGCAGTCGAGATTGTCGTGTGTTGTGGTTTGACCAAGCTAATGGTGTGGATGTAGACATGTGCATATCATCTACCCAGTGTCTGGTTAGTCGTTAAAACTCTTCAAGGAAGAACGGAATGGAAGTCAAGACTTACGCCGACATAGAACATTGTTCCTCATTGATATCGGAAGGTGACATGGGGAATTCCGAAGGCAGACAAATCAATGTCAAGCAAGCAGAGAAAAACGAGAGCCCGACCACACCTGCCACATCAGTGGATAGAAAAGCAGGTAGCTGGAGACGACGACATTGCATTGTGCGGAGCCATGTCGGCGATTGAGAAGTATGACACCAGCTTGTATAGATGCCGTGCTCAAATGGGAGACGAAGCTATTAAATTTCGTGGACTAGGCGGCAGCATCATGTCGTTGAACAGAAGATACGGATATAATCTCTATGTGACTTCACGGTCCTGAATAGGAAGGCCTGCTACGTCCACTGTTAAGAAGTCAGTATGGAACAATAGTTGAAAAGTAAGATCGAACGTTTTTGTCAACCAAAATAGCTGATGGGAGACAAGATGGGGTAGGACACATGCAGCAGATCAATGGTAAAAAAGGATGGAGATGGAAGTCAAACATACCATATCATATTGTAGATCACAAGGAGTGATTGCATCTTTGCTGATGCACCGCGAATATTGATGAAAGTCAACTCGGGACTTGAAGTTGTAAGATGGAGAAAGCAAAGTGGAAGGGGATGTTGGACTATTAAATAAACAAATCTTGAGGCGCAGCAGATGACAATTTCCCCGCAGCTGTAATAAGTGAATTTGAATTGTGCCCTTAGCCTCGGTGATAATCTTGTTTTTAGGTAACCTGTCGTTCCATGAAATGAGAAGTACGGTATGCTATTCACTTCAAGTAGGGTCTGGCAAATTAGATACTAATCTCTGCGTGAAATGGACCTGGGGATGCTTAGATATCCAAAGACACTTTTGTTTTGGAGGTTCGTCAAGTTTTCGTCGTCGTTGTTTTGCTGCAGTTTGAATAGAGAATGTAAACAAGAGATGCGACTTCGATTAAGGTCTCTTGGTGAAGGCAGAGGCGGAGAGAAGTGCTTCAGTTAAATTGGTAGTATTGTGAGCATCTTAAAATCAATGGATATTCAATAGGAAGGGACTCCCAGATTATTTAAAGAAGTAATAGAAGGTGAGATGGAGACAGGTGAATGGATAAAGACAATCAGAAAAATTCAAAAGGGCAGTGCATAATTGAACCTTGAGGGGTCAAATATTCTGGATCATTCTACCTATTCACTTTAGCTCGTGACCTGATACCTTGTAGCAAAGTTTTGTTGCACATCTGAAAATTTGTCCCCATTCTCGAATTTGACGTAAGCAAGTTGAATGAGCCAATAGCATTGTGAGCGCAAAGGAGGAATCTCTCATTCTTTAAATTTCTCGCGAGAATGGCCAGCGACGAGAGCGGTGTGAACGTTCTGCAAATGCCCCCCTCCAAAAGAATCACAGCACTCATTCCCTCTTCCACCCAGCACTAACCAATGTCACAAGAAATAAAATAAAAATACTCCCAAGCCGCGGACTCTATGGTCGACTAATCCTCCAATTTTTGCAGCTCCGAAATCTCATGTCAGTATCCCCAACTCATCCACTACTGGTCAACCAATACACTCCAACTCGTCTATATATATCCTCATCTCGTCAATCTATACATCAAGAAACAACAAAGTTGGGTGGTCGAGTGGTATCTTAAGTTGGTCCGCGACAATAGATCCGCTCAATGGCCGCAAAGTACCAGCCATCGTAGCTGGGGTCCCCACATGAAGTTTCTTGATAACATTTTTTTCTCCTTTTCTTATATCTCCAGGGAGCCATCGTAAGTAAAGTATGCGGCGAAGAATCTTTTTGGTTGGGCTGGTTGGTACACGAATGATGGGGAGAGGACGAGATGAGAACGATGGGGAGAGCGCATGTTATGAGGCCATTTAAGAACTCCTTCTTCTCACCTATCATACCAACAGCAAGAACGAAATGCGTTTTATACTTGGTGTCCGACCTCAGCTACAGATACTCTGCTTGACACAAAGATTATGCAATAACAGTAGCTCGACCATTAAGGTGTTGCGACGGTCACTCCCCAATATCTTTTACAATGGAACTAAGAGCGCTCTATATGAAAGTACCAGTTCCCAATTAGAAATTACCTATTTATCAAAAACAACCGTTGGAATTCAGAACAAATGGTATTGGCGGGACTGTGAATACTTCTGAATGTAGTGACGGAAATTGAATCATTTGTCAAAGCGTATGACTCCTTCGCCTTCGATGGATGTTGTGTCTATGGCAATGCCATCTAAAATGTAAGCAGAAACCTCGCGGAGAAATCCTTTCTTAGACATTTACTGAAGCCAGCTTAATGCATACAGAATTCATGTAATGCACACACCATTTACGGCATTCTTGACGTCCAGTTCAGCACTATATCATCTTGAGCCCACGGCGATGTTCTAGCCAAAGATTCAGTACCTGCAATTTTCATCATAGTGTCTAAAGTGATGTCATGGAAGGAGCTCATAGGGATTTTTTGTGCCTGGGTGCAATACATCAAATATAGATAACATGCCTTGGAGAAAATGAAACTAGCCTCCCCTGATAGATTCTCGATGCGAGAGTAAGGTCTACTAGGCCCAAGAAATCCGAGTACCCCCGAAAATGATATATATACAGAATAAGAGGGAATCGCGAGAGTCAACATTCACGACTCACGAGCACTAGCCTATTTTCCACCTCAAGACTGCTCACTCGTCTCAAATATGTAATTAAGAACATTGTGCATCATGCTGCAAACTCGGGACTGGCGAGCTCAAAGTGAGAGAAGGAGAGCGTCAGGATTGTGTATCCAGGGAAGATATAGGATATGTAAGAGATCTTTATAATCCTGCAGAGTCACATTTGAATCTCCACACAAATTACGATATAACTTTCGGCCCCTCACCACGTCTTAGATTCTTATTTCCCCAATTATAACGGTAGACTTATGCAAATTGAACATCAGTGACGAAAAGCAACACAGAATTCCAGAATCCCCAAAGTTTGGACAAGAGGTCGAAGCATGAACAGCCGTCGAAGATTTATGATGTCGTTGACATTGACATCAAATCCCTTCCCCCAATCCCTGCAAAGTGCAAGTCAGGTGCCTCGGGCCCACATTAGTCCACCTCATAAGACATCACGAATCACTCTCTGTCTAGCGTGCCTCAAACTCGTAAGATATGTAAATATGGATTCATCTGACTCGAAAAAAGAAAAAGAGATTGACAACGAAGGGAAGGTAACGGGTTCTTATAATTTCTTTGGTGTGTTTTCATTTGGACAGCTGTCTTCTATTTTCCTGTCCAAATCTGCTATCACGAAGTATTCGTATCATTTCTCGCTCATCTGTTGATTGTTTCATGATTTGCTTGATGATCTGAACACTATGGTATGCATGAGTATGAATTTCAAGAGTCTTAGCTTACAAGATTCACAGTCCATCGTCTCTTCACGCGCATCGGGAGCCTCTCCACCTACAACCCCTCGCTCACCAACCCACCTAACCGGTCACAAACCCGGCAAATGGTACCACCTTCAACTCCGTACCATCGCGCTCTTCGCTCTTCCTGTGCTATCCCTCGTCGGTCTCTTCGGAACCTTGGTCATTGGAGGCAGTAATGGGACTTTCGAACACATCACCAATCTTGTTAGACAAAAATCACCTTCGGCCGTTTTCCCAAATGCGAAATATTTGTTGTTGAAAGAATACACGGGGATCAGAGCTCTCGATCGGCAATTGACTGTTCTCGTGACTTTCTTTGCCCCGGTTGTTGATAGTAGAAATGCTGCATTATGGTTGAACAGTTTTTATGGACTGGGACAATTTGGAGCAGCATGGACATTGTTGGTGATGGAAAGTTTGAGAATTGGGAATAAGGGAAGGGCTGTTAGTTTGTAGGTGATCCTTGATGTGAACACAGGGCTATCTATTCCTAATTTTTGTGGTTTTTTTAATCCTTCATGGTGGCGAATCAGATGATATATACTTCAAGGAACATTACTGACCTTACACAGCATCGGAACAGTTGGATTAATCTTTCAAAACATTACCTATGCAGTTACGGTGCCACTTTACCTGTTTATCCACCTCTTAACATCACCAGTCGCAAAAGCATTTCCAGGGACGCATTCGAATAGCGTTCTACTCATCTCGTCTCTAGATCTAAAGATTTTACCACTTTCAATCACCCTAGCATACATTGTTCCATCTATTCTTATGGGCCTTGACGCCCCATCTCAAGTTTCAGGACAAACCCATCAAAAGTTCATCGCTTTGTGGCAACCCTTTCCAATCTGGACAGTCATCATCCAATGGACACTTCGTTCGTTCTTTCAACTCATTGGATCAAAGCTCTCTTCGAAAGATTCCAAACAACCACCAGCACCACAAGGAGCATCATATCTTAGCAGCGCAAAGCATGTTTATCGCTTCACCCTTACTTTATGTGTATTGACGCACCTTCCAATTCTCCTCATTGCTCTCATCCCCGCCTCAGTCATTACAGATATTCTACCTAAGCTTGCTCCTTATGCTAGTCTAAACTTTTTCGATATCTACGTTCCCTACTTCCCCTTTCCACTGTCTCATCGAGTGTCGGATTTAGCAAACGGTGCTCACACATTTCTTCAATGGGATTTGGCAGTTGGCTCAACAGCCATCTTGTTATGGGCTGTTTTATTATATCGTAATGCTACGACTGAAAAGTCCGTTGTAGATCCTGACACGAGTCTTCCTTCATATCAGATCCGAGAGATGCTCGCAGGGGAGGGGAATCCAGTCGGGGCTTTGAGGAGAAAATTATTGGTTAAAATTGGTGTCTGGACATTAATAGCTGGTCCAATTGGAGCAGCCACAGTGACAATATGGGAGAGAGATGAGATCGTACGACAGAAGATTAAGCAGGGTATTTGATTTGAGGTTGATAGTGTTGAGTTCTTGGCTATATGATGGGTTGTCTCTTGGTAAAACTGTATGCGACGTGTATAACACGAAATGTGTGGGTATGTTATGTAGTAGAAATTGATCAGTTTGGTGTTATTGTTGTCGTTGATGTTGTTGTTGTAGGGAAAGATTACCTTACTTTCTTGAACCATTTTTTACTCGAAAGATTCTCCTTGATTTCGAATGAATACATTTCCATCACAACCAAATTTAAGCATTTCACTTTGAGTAACAAATGAAAACCCAGCACAATGTAAATCCCTTCCACACACACCCACATCATCACACAACCTTGGGAACGAAATGTCCGTGTCACACCCAACCCAAAAATCACTTTAAATCTCGTACCCATTGTCACTCCTCACTGCCACCGCCCCAAAGCCAACTTGTCACCATTCATGCACGTAACATTTCACGACTTCTGACTCTGTACCCTTCTGCAAGTGAGGCCCTGGAATTGATCTCGGATCCAGGGGGGTTCTCTCATCTTTCTCTGGCGATGGCACGAATGCCCAGCTTTCTGTTGCTGATCTGATAATCATTCGTCGTACGGAATGTGTGTTGTATAGGTATGCATGCATGCATGTCGATGGATGAGTCCTGATTCCAGTTTTCTGTCATTCGACTTGGCGTGAAGAAGCGCAGCAAGCGGAGTAATAATGTTAATTAAGATACATGTAAATGTCAATGTAAATATGAATACATCTTCTTGTATCCGATGCTGTAAGGGACCGATAATATACGGGATACTAGATAGAGTGGTTGAATGTGGTAGGTGGGATTTGTGAAGCGATGGAGACGTTTCACGGAAAGGGACAGGTAGGTTGGTACTGCAGGACGGGATGGATCGATGGAAAGAAGCAATTATGTTTGATTTTGATGGGAATTGTGGTAGGTAGGTTGGGAAAGAAAGTTTATCCTAATGATGATTGTGTTATACTGTTTTGATAATGGATGGCAGCAGCAAGATGGTATGGTATGCTTTTGCTTTTGCTTACTTTACTTTAATCCTTGGATGAACGGATGGATGAACGGATGGATGAACGGATGGATGAACGGATGGTTGGTCATATGGATAAATATACACACGGAACGAGACACCACACCGATTAGGATTACCTAATCAATGAGTACAACTGGTGAACCTTGGAAATCATGAGAACCACCTAGGTACACAATACTCGCATCATTTGGAACCTTTTGCACCAGCGATACTTTCTCTCGTCATCTCTGTTCGTATACCGGTATACAGGATTATCTTTACCATCGTGGAAAAGACACGATATATCTTGTGTACGCAATCTGATGGTTTTGGGGTCTCTTTGGGAGATTCTGTTGAAGAGATGCCCGTTCGCCAGATTACTTATGTGCGTGCCAATAGCTACTAGATCTTAAATGGAACATGTAGGTATTGCAAATCAGAAGTCTATCGGAGAAAGCAATCAAGCTCCAACCTTAATCTGATCTGTGCGAATTGAAGAATTTCAAGTCTTCAAGTCTTCAAGTCTTCAAGTCATGTTTCCACGCTTCTTAGAGTTCCAAGGCTTGATGATTAAGACCCGATTAAGCTATTTCCTCACTCTCGAGTAGTGAGCTGGCCCAATCAAATAGAGAGAATATCGGTTAAATCCCAAGTTCACGAAAGCTCGCTCCGTCGAAAGCATTTACACTGTAGATCGACAACTTTGACATGGTTTTTGACAAGAAGCTATACCTCTTTGGTCAGGTTCTTCCCCATTGAACCGGGATTGTAGATCTTGTGCGTATCATTGCTGAGGACTTTGTACCGGCCGGACAGACTCCATACAGAAATTAACCTTTTGGCTGTAGCCTGCCTCCTGCATGATATTCCATAAAAGAGTCTGGATCGTCTCTAGTACCTACCTACTACCTCGCCTCTCTCGCCCGCTCAGTACCGCCCGCGCCTGCCAAAAACTATTGACCACCAGGACCTATTTTAGTCTGCTACCCTCGCTACTCTCCCTCTCTCTCTCCCTCTTCCACATCTTCCATGGAGGAATGTTCATTTCTTGATCTTTGCTACCCTCTATCTCACTCTTCTTCTCTTCTTTTACAAAAACAACATTCATCTGTCTGACATTACTTTTTTGATCATCACTACACGTCAGACTTGCATTTTTGGCTAATCATTCATCCCAAGTACGAGTCTTCAGCCTTATCGCTTCTTATCGTCTGCATTCATATTGAAGGACGGACGACTACGGGAAAGCCGAGGAATCACTCTATAACTGGTGTCTACCTCTACATACCTTCTAGCTCTATCATCTCGTGGCTCAGTTTTTCAATACTTCGATTTGTCTTAAAACTGCGCACATCACAATATCCAACATTCACATCAGACATTTACTTTTAAATCCCTGTATTCCTTCCTCTTGCTTTGGCTCACGCATTTTCAATATTTCTCTCGTGCGAAAATCCACCTTTGGAGCTTTCCATTGCAATGTCAATAACCGCGGCAAGTTACGAGCGAATATCCAACAAATACGAGCCTCCTTCGAAAGGGATAGTTGATATCTATTCCCAAAAGGGCTTTGTATTGGATAACAACGGTGATTCACGGTGTGTAAAATCGATCGTTGAGTTACCCGTTCAATTGCCACCTTCACCAGCCGATAGTGACATGATGGATCTTAGTCCGCCATCCTCTTCGACCTCTCTAATTATTCTTGAAGAGCAACGAATCACTAGAGATATTTCACGCGGTACTCCTGGCGATATGCAGAAATCGAGTGTGTCAAAATCACCAGAGCAAAAGCAGTTGGCAATGAAGAGAAGTCAGTACTATGGTGATGCGTTTGCATATCGAGAATCGGCGGGTAGTGCGAGAGAAAGAGTGAGCAGGGATAGCATGGTTCTTTGTGAGCTGGTCACAAATGTTATTGTAAGCTTTTTCCTCTTTTTCTCTGGTCTAACTTACATCGTCGCCTATTCAAAATCAACTGCTAAGACTTTGTACAATAGATGCGTGAAGAACACACCCTTCTTACAAGTCTCTCTAATCTCCTCTCAACTCGCTATCAGCGTCCTGAATCCTCCATTTTCGTCACTCTCAAACACTCCGCATGCTTTATCGTAGCTGGAACTTTCGAACCTGCATATATTATGACTATAACCGGGCTTCCATCACAAATGCAACCAACTACGAACAAGAGAAATGCATCATTACTCCAAAATTATATGGCCACTAGTGAATTATATGTCGAGCCGGAGCGTGGTATTATTAAATTTGTGCCATTGGCCGAGGAGAATTTCGCTACAAACGGGAGAACGGTTGCTGGTGAGATAGAAGAATTGGAACGAGAAGTTGCCAATGAGGCCTCGGGATTCCGCAATTCACATTCGTCGGGAAGCGTCAAGAGTAAGAAGAGACAGGCGGCAAAGTCCTCTAAGAGTCAAAAATCCAGGCAATTACCAACCCATGAAGAATATACTCCATCCGTCAGTTCGAGGGCAACACCACCATTACCGCCTATGCCAATTAATGACAATGCATTGGATACCAAGTCGTTGAATGTGCGGAAGTTGGGGAGAAGAAAAAGTTTTATGGCTGCAGTTTTTGGAAGCAAGTCCAAGTCTTGAAGGTAGCGAGATGGGATACGTGAGAAGATGATTCAAACGAAACATCTCTATCGATATTTTAAGTCAATGGGGAAGAGGTGGTCTAGCGACCCACAAAATTATAAAAGTGCTTGCATTATGGTTATCTGTGTAGCGACGGAGTTTACAGGGAATATGATACCTGCAATATATGCCCGCGGGCATGGATGAAAAAGATCGATACGATCAATGGGATAGGAGAATACTTTGTGAAAGGGTTATTGCTTCACTGGTTGGATACGGCGTCATATTATCAGAATGGCACGGTGGTCTCTATGGATATTTTACAAGGGGCTTCTCTCATGTCGACTATGGAAATAAATTAGAGGAGGGGTTCATGGGGTGGGGATATGGAATGGAACGAATAATGTTAATATTAGGATTTAAAAGTTAACTTCTCTTGACTTTTGCTATTAGGCTTGAGCAAGAGGCAGAATATTAATACAATCCAGGGGTTACTTGAATGATTATTATATTGGGATGATTTTGACTCTGTGGTGAATTGATGTGAGACATGAACATGAGGGGAGTATGCGGATTGATTTCGTCTCTATGGTGAATTGATGTGATGTTTGTGTGAATTAGGTATGTATATGTGTATATATTAGCTATGTATAGCATGGGTGTATTTAGAATGAGGTTATGAGAGTCTGGATTGAGATATTGAGGTGAGGGTTGAGGGTTGAGGGTTGAGGGTTGAGATTTGAGGGTTGGGAATTGGGAATCAGGTGGTATTTAGAGCTTGAGATTTGGAGTTTGGAGTTTGGAGTTTGGAGTTTGGAATTTGAGATTTGAGGGTTGGGAATTGAGAAATGCGAAATGCGAAATGAGAAATGAGAGATACTGTGGAGCTTAGGTGATTGAGTGATTGAGTGATTGAGTGATTGAGTGATTGAGTGATTGAGTGATTGAACTTGGTAGGTTGTATATATACTGTAGTGGGTTGTTATTTTTATTTCGTTTTATTGTGTGGTGTGATGTAGTGTAGTGTGGTATGGTTTTATATCATGGTTTTATATCATGTATATACATATAGGAGGGATAGAATTAGATTGGATGGGATTGGATTAGAGACTCTTGAATATCTACGAGCCTGGCTCCCTGGGTACTTATAGTAGGTGTACTTGGTAAGGAAGAGTTTATTGATCTGGTGGATAGATTGGATATTGGATATTAGATGTGATATTAGATATTGGATATCAGATGTAAGAAAGGTATCAAGTATTAGGTGAGCGGGAAGGGGATGATTATTAATGAGTAATGATTAATGAATGATGATTAATGAATGAATAGTATCTTTGTGTTTTGATGAGGTATGTAGTATGAAGTATGAAGTTTGAGGTATATAATATGAAATATGTAATATGAAATATGTAGTATGAAATATGAAGTATGAGATATGAAGTATCTGGGTAGATGGATTGGGGAGTGAATTGGAGTAAAAAGTGAGCAGTGTACTGATTATGTAACCTACCTACCTACCTAGGTAATTGATGCCCGGGCTTCAAGGTTTCCAAGGTTTCCAAGGTTGTGAGAGCTGGAGTGGCTGGGGCTTTAAAGTTACGTGGACCTAGGTAGTTGTGGTTGTGGCTGTGGCTTTGATTGTGGGAGAGACGGGTACCGGTATCCATAGATAGATAGCTGGAAGGACTCAAAATTGTGATGAGTAAAGTGTTTTTTATGGGATATGGATGGGTGAGATGAGATGAGTTTGATTGTGAGGTGAAGAGAAGAGAAAAGAAGATATGTTTTGAGATGCTGTTTACTAGGTAGGTAATAGATATAGATATAGGTAGGTATGTATTTATCTGATAGATATAGTAGACATTTCAATAGGTATCTAGGTAGTAATAGCTAGATGGATATTGAATTGGATAATTCTGAGATGGAATTAGAGGTTTTTAGGAGTGTTTTGATTAAAGCAGATATAAATGTTGATATAGATGTAGATATATATAATAAAGTTTATAATTTTTATCAATTTTATATTCCAATACTCAATTCAATACTCAATTCAATACATTCACCACATTCACTTCTTCCTCGGTTGCTTACCTGTATTGTGACTTCTATACACTTGATGCATAGACCAACCAACCAGAAACCAGAACAAAACACCTCCATTTCCATCTTCCCAATCATCATTCTTCCACGTCTTTATCAACCCACGACCAGAAGTACTTTCAGAAGCACTTTCAGAAGCACTTCTATTTACAGACAAACACGTCCATCCATGAGGAGATGACGAGATGCAGTAACCTTTGACTCGATATCAAAATAAGGAAAAGAAGAAGCTTGGAAGAGTCTGAAACAAAAGAAATATTTAGTGAGTGATTTGTTCAACCCCCTGGGAAACCATCAGCCACCACCTGGCATCCATGGACACCTAGGTACCTACTTTCCAAGGTTCTCTGAGATATTGACACGGTTGGATTGATATGACAGCACATCTTTGCTTTGATAGACCATCTACTGTAGAGATGTCAAGATGTCAAGATGTGCCTTACTGATTGGAGATTTTGTAGTTTTTTCAACCTTGTCCTCAGATATCAGCCTCAGAAAGTTCCATCTTATTCATCCATTCATTCATCCATTCATTCATTCAATTCAGCAAGGGATCTTTTAAACTTTGGGATTCCTCTCCACCCACATAGAGGTACATAAGATTACATACATACATACATACATACATACATACATACATACATACACACTCACCACCCATCCACCCACCCACCTAACATTTCAGCAAAGACAAAAACACACACATATACACATATACACACACACACACACACACACACATACATAAATACACCACCAGGAATACCAATAGATCCAATCTATCATGGAGGTATGAAGAATTTTATTTGTTATTATTTCATACTAATTTATCATGTTTTATCGTATTTTATCGTATTCTTTCTACACACATTCTACACACATTCTACATTTTACATTCTACATTTTACATTCTCCCTCTTCCTTAAAATTGAAGATGGGTTGTTGGCATTCTTTGCACTTCCCGGGGCTGTGGTTCTTATCATGAGTGGCACCAATATTGAATTTTCTTTCAGGCCACGATTTTTTGTCTCTGCTTTTCCATCTTGGTTTGAAAATGTGACGAGTGTTGGCTCCACTAGGTACCCCTTTGCATTTTCTCTTTTTGGTCGTGATGCGTATTGTTTTCTTCTTTCTCTTCTTCTTCTTTTCGCCCATTTGGTGGTGTGGTAGTACATATCATTTACATATATAAGGAAAGCTGAAGCATCAATGATATCAAAGGTGTTGATGTTCATTATTGTTGGCTTTTCTTGTTGCCTTATTCTATCATCCTTTACATCCCTACAAACATCAGAGTGAGGGATACATAATTCAAGATTCATATTCATATTCTTTTGACTAGTGTCACTCAAAGGATTTCAAGAGTCATTCTCGTCCCAGAATTCTGTGCATACCCGTTTCTAGATTCCTCGATACAATTTCGAATTTGGAAGACCGAGTACAACTTGGTACTTATCCGAGACTTTTGTATGAGTGTCAGTCTTTGATGTTGGACAAACAACCGGTGGAAGTCGGCTTGGAGCTGTTGATTTGTACTTTGGCAAGGCGGGTGGGATTTTATCAGGAGTTGAGGTCGAATGATTGTTGTGTTCTAATGTTCCTTGGGTATTGATCTTTTCCGGCAAACAATATCTCACCACATACAAGAAGCAAATATTGAGATTTCACTCAGCCGATATCACATTATCTTTTTACGACTTTATGTTATCACATCTTTTCTATCACTTAATCACTAATTTTTGTATCACTCATTCGCAAAGTTGCACTTGTTACTTGTACGATATTTGCTTTATTTCTTTTTAATCTTAGTCAAATGTCTACTTCTACTTCTGTTTTACAAGTAGGGCGTAGACGTACCAAGGAGAATCAAACCTATAATGGTCCTCCTAGAATGGGTCCGGTTCGATATATTAGTCCAGCATCACTAAATCTTGAATTTCTTCATGAACAGAATCGTGCCGCTCTTCAAAAGAAGGATGCTACCAAGGTAGTTGATCCAGCACCTGGTGTTGCCGCAAAAGGTAAACCTAGATTATTATTGATGGGTCAAAGAAGGTGAGTTGTAATATGAGGTATCAGAGTTAATAAAATTGTATACTAATCTTCTTCAGATCTGGAAAGTCTTCGATATCTAGCGTTGTATTTCATAAGATGCCTCCAAATGAAACTCTCTTTCTCGAATCTACCGCAAGAATTCAAAAAGATTCTATGCAGTGAGTCACAGTAGATTCTCTTATGATGGTACCTACTAACATGCTCAAGTTCTTTTATGGATTTCCAGGTTTGGGATTTTCCAGGTCAAATCGATTTTCAAGATGCTCAATTCGATGTTGATGCCATCTTTGGTGAAATTGGTGCTTTGATTTGGGTGATCGATGCTCAAGATGATTACTTGGAAGCCATTGCTCGTCTCAACAGTACCATTTACAACCTTCATCAATCTTTCCCAAATATTAACATTGAAGTTTTTATTCATAAAGTTGATGGTCTATCGGATGATTATATGCTCGATATTCAACGCGATATCATGCAACGAATTCAAGATGAACTTTCGGATCAAGGAATGGAAAATGCACCTGTCAATTTTCACCTCACATCCATCTACAATCATTCTATCTTTGAAGCCTTTAGTAAAGTCATTCAAAAATTGATTCCTCATCTTGCTACTCTCGAAGCTCTTCTCAATGATCTTTGTCGCAATTGTCGTTTCGAAAAAGCATACCTCTTTGATGTTCTCTCCAAAATTTATATCGCAACCGATTCTTCTCCAGTCGATATGCCATCCTATGAAATCTGTAGTGATTATATCGATGTTATCGTCGATGTATCGGAAATATATGGATATCAGCGATCTCCAGAATATATCACGAAATTAGAAGGACCACCATGGAATAAGAAATTGGAAGAACAAATCGCTTGTAAGGATGCGGAAAGTGTGATTGTTCTTACGGCGGATAAGAGACCAATTATGTTGAGGGAGGTTAATAAGTATTTGGCATTGGTGGCGATTATGAAGGAGGGTAGTTATGAGAAGATGCCATTGGTTACAATGAATGTGGAGACGGTGGTGGATGGATTGACGAAGGTTTTTGAGATTACGAGACAGAAGAAGTGAGAGGTGGGGTGAGGGGTGAGATGGATGGAGTTGGTTTAGGGTTTAGGGTTTGGGTTGGAGGTTGGAGGTTTAGGGCTTCGGGGGAAGTTTGGAGAGGGAGGCAGGGGAGTAAAATCTTGTGGGATGGTGGATTGAGAGATTGAGAGATTGAGATATATCATTTGACATTTTTTTTTCAAAGACGAATATGCTGTCATTTTGTAATGGAAGGACAGGATGGAATAAGGATAGGATAGGGGAGGGGAGGGGAGAGATAGAGATTGATAGGGGAAAATCCTAAAGGTATAGGGAAGAGAAGAGATAAAGAGGAAATAGCAAGTGAAACTATAAGGTCCATTTGTATTTTTACGTGTATGTGGTGTATTTGTATGTAAGAGATGATTTCACTGATTTTTGTTAAGATTGATAGGAAGGATAGATAAGTAGTATATAATATGATAAAATACAATACCATATCATACCATATAATATAATTAATAGGTAGTGGAGTGTAAGCTGTGAAATATTTAGGTTGATGTAGGTATGAATAATTGTGATATATAGAGTTGGGATGTAATGTTTGGAGTTGGGATGGGATTTAGAGGGATGTGATATCTAAAGTTACAATACAATTATATCAAAATATTTTAATATAATATTGTAATGTGGTGATATGCTAGGGATATGGTTATATGATTGGGAAGTGGTATTTTGAAGTGGTATTTTGAAGTAATGTACAGTGTATGGGGTTGGTGATTCTTTTTGTTTGAGCTGTTTTGGTTTATGGGGATTGGTTTGTGGAGATGTGGGTGTAGATGTGAGTGTGTTGGATTGGATTTTGGAAGGATAGGGGGATTGAATTGGATATTGGGTGGGTGGGTAAGCTTTTAGGTGGGTAAGTAGGTTGTAGTGTTCCTTTTTAGTGATGGTGGTGATGATGATGGTGGAGGGGGTGGAGGTGAAGGTGGTGATGGTGGGAAGTTTAGGGTGGGTGAGTAGATAGTTTTGGATGTATAGGTGAATGGGTGAATAGAGGGAGGAATAAAAGAATAGATAGAGGAATAGAGGAATAGATGGATAGAAGGAGGGAGGGATGGATAGATAGATAGATAGATGTATAGATATGTAGATATATGAAGAAGCAGAGGAATGAGAGGAATGAGAGAGGAAAGTAGAAAAGGGAAAAGGGAAAAGGGAACGTGAGGGAATATGAGTAGATAGATAGTCAGTCCTATATTATATCTTGAATCTTATGACTATTTTTCTGTTCTATTGTTTAGAGGTGAATGGAATGAATTTAGGAGTGGATTGAGGGATGGAGGGGTAGAGGGGTAGATGGATTGAGGGACGGATGGATGAATGGATAGCTAAGATAGTAATTGTGTCGAGCTGAGTGAAAGTAAGTGAGTGTTTAAGTGAACGAGATGTAGAACAAGTGGGGGATGTAGCGTGAGGAGTGGATGTAATGGGATGTAATGGGAGGAGGGAATTCATAGTATGAGTGATGTTTTAGGAGGGAGGAGGATGGGAAGAGGAGGGGAGGATTTGATTTTTTTCGTTGAGGAGGAGGAGGAGGAGGAGGAGGAGGAGGAAGAGGAGGAGTGAGTAGCGAGTAGGGGGTAGTGAGTAGGGGGTAGTGAGTAATGGGTATTCTGGTGGATATATTAGATAGCGGAATGGGATGGAGAGATGGAGAGATAGAGATAGAGAGATAAAAATAGTAGGCAAGATGAGATAAGGTAAGGAGGTGAGAGAAGAAACTCTTGAAAGAATGGGGATATATACATAGACTGGTTGGTTGATCTAATGAATGGAGATGAAGATCAAGATGGCGACTATATTGTGAATGTTATCTTGGGGGGTTGAAATAGGGACGAATTAGATGGGATGGGATGGGGGATAGAGGGCAGTGCATGATATGATGTAATGATGAGTGTATGAGTCTGTGAGTATAAAGTCTTGTGTAGATATATATATATATATATATACGTACCTATTTATCTATCTACTTAGCATATCCAAATATCCAATACATATATCACCTAATAAATAACAACCCATTCCATTCCAATCCAATACCTACCTACCGACCTATCTGGGTACGCAGTAACAAAAATTGTAAAATCGCAATACCAAGTATCAAGCACCAAGATTTTCAAAGAAAGAGAGAGAGAGTGTGCATGTGTAGCGTAGAAGTAATATATTATTACATTAGGTCAAGTCTTCAAATCTTTATATTCCACACTCCATATTCTATATTCTATATTCTATATTCTATATTCTATATTCTATATTCTATATTCTATATTCTATATTCTA
>PQXL01000062.1:0-117489 GCA_004916875.1 Botrytis galanthina
AATAAACTTACAGGATTATTTATATAATATTATAGATATTTCAATATATATCTTTAGAATATATACTTTTTGTATATATAATACTTAATATAACTTTTGTATATCAATTTAATAGATTTTCAAAAAATGTATAATATTGAATATCTTAAAATTATTATAAAAGATCTCTATTAGATCATTATCGTTAATATCCTTATAATTATATTGTTTACACTTAAATCTAATATACTTAATAAATACTTTAGTATCAAGTATAATAGGTTTATTATTTTCTTATTATTCCTTAACTGAGTTTAATTATTCTTTATATTCTTTTTCTTTTTCCTTTGTGTATATATCCTTATTAATAATACTCTTAACAGAAATTGCAGTATTATTGCTATTCAATATGATAATAAATATATATAGAGGTATTTCAAAGGTTCATTATAGATGTAGATATATATAAAAGAGTATTTATGAATATATAATAACAAGGGTTATTGTTTTATCTAATATAATATGCAATATAAAAATGAATATATAATAAATACAAAATCGATTTATTATACTTAATAGAATTAATCTTTTTAAATATATCTTTTCAATATAATTATTCGAAGTATATTCTCTAACATTACAATAGGAAATAATGTATTATATTAGATATAATGATATCTTATTTATAATCTCTTCAGAATTTCTATCAATCCTAAATACTATATAAAAAAACTAATATTTTATAATAAAATCCAAGATTCTAATTTGTAATATTACTGATTAGTATTGATATCAATTTGATTGATATAAATATAAAATACTTTAATCTATTATGGTTATATTCGTTCTTGATTATTATTATCTATAGGAAGCTAATACTTTATATAGGGTAGCGCTAGTGCAACGCTAGCTAATACAGTGCCCTCTTTGATCACATGATTGATATCCCGACAATCAGATAATGAAACTGAGAAAGGCAAACGAAAACAAACGAGAGAGGGAAAGGTTTCAGAAACGAAAAGCCAGGAGTTGGCTGTTTAGTTCAAGCTTACGCTCCGCTACAGATATATGGTCAATTTTCTCTTCTGAAGTAGATCCCATGTTAGATCTTATATATAAAGCCAATTGGGGATTCATTTACTACACTGTACCGTAGTTGCGCAGCCACGATACTTTTGCTATTCTCTGTATAAAAATATCACTCGTTATCAGTCAGTACTCATTATCAGCAAGCGGGAAAATAGATGTCAAAGTCTTGATTTGAGTACATATGCCTTGAAGTTCTGAGCCCAATTCACCATCATCAGAAATAGAGATACCTATTGTATCTGAATTGAAAATAGAGGATCTAAAAGCTATGAGCCAGGCCCTCCAAGCTCGCTTATTGGCTTAGTCCGATCTTCGAGGGTTCAGGGGGGTGATTGGACTCGTGTTGCGTATTTTAATAAGAAATAAGGTGACAGTAGTTATGCTCTACATTTCTTATACCAAACGACTTGTAAATGAGATTTAGAGAAAAGGGAAGAGAAACCTGGGGATGTGTTGTGGGTCTGGATAGGAGACGAGGATTTTTATTTCGTTTTACCTTTGGACTCGGCTGGGTATCTAGAATAGATAGACCTACCTAATACAATGTAAATTATCTGTATCGAGGTTATGAGGTGAGGGGTTTCGACCTTTGATGAATCATCGATCGCCGTATCATGGTCCAAGGAGTTGCCGGCTGAACATGCTTAGATGATACCAAGTGTATTATTTTATTAGATGGTATCGTCTACCTATATCGAGAGGTATTGGCAGACCATCCGAGATGATATTCCCATATATACAAGCTGAACTTATACTTCTTCCCGGTTTTGTCTTATACAGCCGAGTGAGTTGAAATATATTGACACAAAAATAGTAGAGACTGAAAAAAAGTACTAACTGCATGGGATATTGATGTGTAAGAATCAGTGCAAACCTGATAGGAGCAGGATTTCAAGAATGTGTATTTGTTAATCTACTACACTATCAGCCTGATCTTAAAGCAATATAACGCTAATTACGTATCACCAAGCGCAAGTTTTATCCCAAGACTCCTAAGAATCTGAACACCACCCATCGCCAAAAAGTTCCCTATCTATTCATAAACGACGTAATTCATAACGAATCAGCTAACCAAGCAGCAAAAATACTCCCCAAACATCCCAATCTAATGACCCAACCCATTGCTTCTGTTCCAACAACTCCAACCTCTCCTAATGCCCAAAATACTAGACTTCCCTGTAACGCAGCGATGATTTGCGGCAAAGCAATTGCCATGTTGTAGAGGCCCATTATTGTGCCTGCTTGTAACTCCTCTTGGCTTCTATTTCTCTTGTAGGATGGAGAGGCAGATTGAGCCACTTGAGAGAGGGGGATGGAAGAAGTGGAGGTAGTGGAGCGGGAGCGATATTGAGATTGTGAAATTTCAGTTGAGATGAGGGCGAGAGGAATCCAAGTAGTGGTGGCCCAGGAGATACCGAGGAAGACAACAAGGATTGAGGTAGAGACAAAGGCCGATATTAATAAGGTAGACATGGTGAGAAAGGTGGTGAGGATATGAGAGAGTGTCCAGACGCGGGAAAGGGTGAGGAATTTGATGTGGAAGCGGGAGACGAAAGCAGGTTTCTGATCTTTAAAACTGATGGAGGAGGGCGAGATGAACAAAGGAAGTGTCAGGTTTGAGATGAGTGCAACGAGGGCGAAGAGAATCATGATGAATGTTGCATGGCGGATGGAATGAGATGATGTGGTAGGGAATGTGAGAGTAGGAGTTTCCTTTTTGGATATCGCGGTGTATTCTGCTTCATCTGGATCCAGTCAGTTTCGCTATTATCAACATTAGAAATCTTGAGTAACCTACAAAGACCGCCTAGGTATCTAGATCATTTCATTAGTATCAAGTCCAAAAGTCACGAGATGATAATTAAGAGAACTTACGAGGTTATATAAAATAAAAACGGAAACCAGCCTATCCAAGCAAAAAATTGAACCATGCAAATCTTCCTGATCTCTCTCGGGCACGTCTTTATGCTGCTAAGAATTTGGAGTATATTCCCCGCAAAACTCTGCTTTTTTGAACTCGCATCTAAATCCACGAAACGTTGTTCTTTCGCTATAAAGCAGGTCACCGCAACAGTCGAACCCAATGCCACGGAAGCAATCAGACAAAGCCCTTTCAATTGAGTGTCGCCAAGCCAAGGTAAATATTTCGGCAGAGAAACATAGCCGGCAGTATACCCTAAAATTGAACCAATTCCGGCAGCAGCACTCGCATAGCCGCAAGCTTTTACTTGCTGTTTCGGCGGAACACAGTCTATGATAATCGCCCTCAGCCCTCCTTGCACGGGTTGAACTGCAATGTTCAAAGCCCATATCCAAGCAGCTGCGGTAAGCCCTTTACATATCATTGCGCCGCGACCTACGGGGGAGCTTCCAAAAAAGGCAAAGACGTATGATATCAGGTCAGTTGTCCAAGGAAGTGCGAGAATACAGACAATGGTTGCGATAGTACCTATGATAATAAATGGTCGACGACGGCCGAAATAGTGTTGAGAGCGATCAGATAGAATCCCGATGTACGGTTGAACGATTGCACCAGAGAGGGGACCAGCGAGCCAAACTAGAGATATGAGGTAGCTGGGAACCGAGAGCGAGACCAAGTAAGGCTTGAATAATTATTAGTTTTGCACATGATTAAGGATATAAGAAATATTAGACAAATACTTACAGAGCCTTGAGACATGATAGCCGTCCATATCACTTGAAGTCTACCAAATGTCAACAATGAATGACAGAATGAATACCAAGGCGGAATATTTACCCGCCAGTGCTAATGGCCAGACATATTAAGTATAAATGCCCAACTTCCATCGCATCTTTCTCTTTCGCATCTGATTCTCGAAGTAAAGAAGTCTCGCTGTCTTCGAGAAATTCCTCGCCCATATCCATATAATCCAATTCATCCAATCTATCTTCAGCTGGCAGCCCCTCTTCCTCTAAGCCCGCTCGTAACATCTTGTCGCGAACCACACTGTACACTGAGCAGAGAAACCAAGAAAAAGAGACAAATGTTAAGAATATAGACAGCCAATGCCGTACTGTATTTCTCTGACACAAAATCAAATTCGAGGGTTCAAAGAAAAAACCAACGAAAACAACCAACAAAAGTCAAAATACAATACAAACAGAAGATGGGCTGAGGGAGGATTGTCGTGCTGACGTTTGCCTCAGTTGTACATGCAATTGCGCATGCATGTCCACTCGCATGTACGATTGGTGCGTACCAAATCCTATTTGCGAACTTGTGGTTCGCTGAAAGCTGTTGTGCTCCATGATGTGGAGATTTCAAAGGGCAACCGATTTGTTTAGAGGAGCAATTAACCTTAACCTTCCTGCCACCTTCCTATTTGAATATGGTCTATGTGCCTATGTGCAGCAATATTCTTAGGCCACCCTTGTAGATGAAGATATAAACTTCTGGATATAAAAGATCAATGGCAGACTGATTTTGTGAGCTTTTCGATCAAGCTTCATGCGATACCTAGTTCCAAATACATGTCAGCCATCATGGAGTGTTGACGATTTATTGTCGAGTGTTGGGGGAAAATTTTTGGTGGTCCAGCAGCATGATCTCCGGGCCAGTGGATAGAGAAACCTCTCAAGTCAACGGAAGCGATCACGACTCAAACAATCTAATTGTTCTCATCCACGAGTCAAGACCTTATACACCATACCATTGTTCATCCATAAGCTGAATACCTTCGTCTCATCGCATCGAAGCATCTCTTCCGACAACAACCATCTTATCCGACATGAATTGTTGGGTTTCAACATCACGTGACGTTGCGATAACAAACCTCGGTTCAATTGAAAAGCTCCTTCATCTTCCGCCTCCGGTCTTGACCGACCCCCGCGTTATCACAAGCTTATCTGAGTAACTTGACCCATTATCTCAAAATGAATTATCCTGTCTTGAAGGAAGCTCGGTACTACAAGTCAATGGAAAGTAAGACGTCAGATGCTCGAAAACAATGCTTGGAATTTGAAGCCAAGAAGAACAGAGCATTTGCGACAATGGAAGAAACAGCACCGCATTCAATCTTTGTCTCATATGCATTTGGCATGTTGAATAATGAAATCAATTTCTCAACCACTCCAAATAGCCCCAATGGTAAGTCCAACGATAGTAAGTTTGCAAGTTTGCATCTAGTTTTTATATCAAGATTCGGCATCTACCCCTCCATACTAAAATCAAGCTCTACGCTCCACTGCTTCGGGCGTCCCTGGCTGCACATCCCCTAAAATCTATATCCGTTGAACCGAGCTACCAACCGGCACGTTGAAGACCAAGCACAAGCTTAGCATTTCTTAGCTACCATCCGAGTCCGGGGCTCCACAACTTTCAATTGGAAGCCCATTCCATTTCCTTATTCATGCAAGGCTGTGAAGATACAACAGGACTTGGCTTGAGGGAAGAGATGGGCCGCGGGACAAGATAGCTCGGCCCAGCTGGACGAACGCAAACGGAAAGGATGTAGACTCATATATACACTTGAGCGACCAGAATTGAGGGTTTATTTACTTTTGTTATTCTCTTATTTCCCCGAAGTAAAAGCAAGCTGCCTTTTTACTCATTTTTATCTTATTTTACTTCTACATATCTCTTGAATTCGCAAACTTCAATATATAAGTGCACCTTCACATGTTAGAGAAATAGAGCCTCCATTACGCATAGTTGCTGTATCGATATACCTACCAATAGTGAAATACATTGGCCTCAATAAGAGCTTTACATTTGATCAAACTTCTACACTTATACAAATCCTCTGCGAAGAGGTAACATATACCCAATATGTCAGCGAAAAGCGTCAAAGGCACAGATGGCAAGAAACCAGCCTCAGCGGCTACAAATCTTGTTGGTGAGTCACTAACTCCACGAGTATAAACTCCAATTGAATAGTGTCTAACAAGTTATAGCTGGTGGAGCCGCAGGAATGATGGAGGCTCTTGTATGCCATCCTTTAGGTGTGTTTATCCCCAATTACCCATTCCTTCCACACTCATGCAAACTACTCTTCGGACTCTAACCAATTCTCGTCCAATAGACACAATAAAAGTCCGTATGCAACTTTCTCGCCGGGCACGCGCCCCTGGTGCTCCCAAACGAGGATTCATCACCACGGGAGCCGAGATCATGAAGCGCGAAACTCCCCTCGGTCTCTACAAAGGACTCGGTGCCGTTATAACTGGTATTGTACCGAAGATGGCTATAAGATTTACGAGTTTCGAGGCGTACAAGAAGTGGCTAGCGGATAAGGAGACTGGGGTTGTTAGTGGAAGGGCTACATTTTTGGGTATTGTCTACCTCTCTTATGATTTCTGGGTATATAAAAGAACATCCAGAGAGACATACAAGTGCTTCACAGAAAAAATTGACTGAATGCTAACATGCCACCTTCCATAGCCGGTCTAGCAGCAGGTGTAACCGAAGCCGTCGCCGTTGTAACACCCATGGAAGTAATAAAGATTCGTCTTCAAGCCCAACACCACAGTATGGCTGATCCTCTTGATATTCCAAAATATCGTAATGCCGCACATGCATTATATACAGTTGTAAAAGAAGAAGGATTCGGTGCTTTATATCGTGGAATATCTTTAACCGCTTTACGGCAAGGTATGTTTCATATTTCACCATCCCCGCATTTCCCCACCACGTTCCCCAGACCATGCATAGTTCTAGTGGTCTGCAAATTCAATTTTCATACTAACCCTCCCCCAGGTTCGAATCAAGCTGTAAACTTCACCGCCTATACCGAGTTCAAAGAACTGCTCCAGAAATGGCAACCCCAATACTCCGATTCGCCCATCCCCTCCTACCAAACTACATTAATCGGTCTGGTGTCTGGAGCTATGGGTCCTCTATCCAACGCACCTATCGATACCATCAAGACGCGTTTACAGAAAACTCCTGGAGTACCTGGAGAAACGGCACTCAGTAGGATAAAAACTATTGCAGGAGATATGTTTAGACAGGAAGGATTTCATGCGTTTTATAAGGGAATTACACCGCGGATAATGCGAGTTGCGCCGGGTCAGGCTGTCACTTTTACAGTTTATGAATTTTTGAAGGAGAAGTTGGAGCATAGCGATATGCCATTGTTTGGGGGGAAGTATGAAGAGTGAATGGACACATGCGTAGATAGAGGGGATAACTAGAATTTTTGATTACATGTCCAGAATTCACGAGACGGTCGGATCGAATGTGTGGAAATATAATGCTGTTGTATAATATGGTATTCTAAGAATGATCACTTCGCACAAATATCGTCTCGTATAGGAGAGAGGGAGCACCCATAAAATCTTTAACCAAATTCATATTTTTCTTCCGCTTGATAATGTGACACGAGTCGAATTTATCCTAAATATCTATGCTCTTCCAGGTCTCTTAGGTCTGGCGAATGCTTTCTTCACCTCTGCCTTAGGATGTAAATCGGAATCGATACTTTCTTGAGAAATATCCTCGGGAGATCCAGCTTCGAGTCTTTTCTCAATTGTGAGTCCTGCCTCTGACTCCGCTAGTTGTTGGGCGGATCGAGATGATGATGCATAGATCATTCGTTCTTTTATCTTGGAACCTGAAGGGCAAGTGTAAATGAACAGTATTGGAGACGAAGTTGAACCGTTATGGTCGTGAGTGTAGCGATAGAAAGAGAATCGAGGCTCGGTGGCAGATATAGTGCTGCTAAGCTCTGAGATAGATGTTTGTGTCTTTGAAGCAAGTTCCATGGTTTCTTGCGCAATGTTCATTTTCTAGGGCTTGTTAGCCGTTGGATATCAAGCCAAGGAACAACGAAACTTACGATCTGAACCAGATTATGTGCACCGTCCTGGTTGAGTCCCTTTAAGGCTTCTAATGCATCTGGTGTAGCTGGCATACTAATGCCGCTACTTACATGACTCTTCCTCTCATTCATACCTCTGCCTTCTTCTGCCTCCTTCCTCTTTACCTCGCCCAGACTTTGTTCTTCTTCTGTTAATGGCGCGGCCAATTTGACATGCTTATCATGCTTAGCGAATCCTTCTTTTGTCAGCTCTTCCTTCATAGTCGCGAATATTGTTTCTCTGAATCGCTCGATTCCCAATTCTCGAACCAGGGTAAGACGTGTAGAAGCGAACAGCATCTTCTGACGCACAGGCGCAGAGTCGGGAACATAGGTTATGGCAACGAAAGGGGCGGGGTCATTGGAGGGATAGCGACGAAGTATTATGTATAAAGCAGCTTTTTCTTGGAGATGAGGTGCTAGGAGGTCGAGATCATTGTCGAAGGATGATGTGGATGGTTCGAGGATAGCGGAAGGGGTGAGTCTTTCCCCAGTGATGGTGCAGAGAAGACCTCTTTGCGATTCCGTAGATACGAACGTCTTGAACGCCGTGTGAAGTTCTTGGGAAGCTGTGAAAATACAAGTGGTTAGCTCTACTCAGAACAGCGTCGAGATGCTGCTATACCTGTTATTCCAGACTGCATTTTGAAGGACTTGTCTGTGACACCGTAAAACTTAATTGAAGAGAAGAATGGATGTGTTCGATTAAATGTATTTCATAATCCAAAAACCCGGAACTTTTGACACGACAACAAGTACAACAATGATGACTGCGGGGCGCGAATCAAATAGATTGGCAAGGGGGAAGTTGGGAACGAACGGTGAATCCTAAGTGGGGCGCACTAAAAGAGGGGCACCTTGCATAAGAGAGCTTCGAGCTTTCCTTTCTTAACTTCACATTCACTCTATCATATCATTTTAGACTTCACTTCACTCCCACATTGCATCGCATCGCATAATTGCAAACCGTACTTATATATTTTTAATCAAGATGGAAGGTACGCAGCAGACTACAGCTGCTTTAATTGGTAAGTTGTTACTATTTATTTACAACTCTCATGATTTAAACGCAATTCATCATCGACTTGATCAATCGGTACAATCACGATCTCGACAGCGACCAGAAAAAAAGAATAACACAGCAAACGCGACTCAAATTCAACATGACTGGTGATCGCGATCTTTGGGATTCTTCTCGCGGTGACATTACAGGAACGGTTTCCGGAAATTCAGTTGCGACTAGTGATTCCAACAGGATCAATGAAGACAATGCAATCGATTCCTCAGCCTCTTCTCGCCCTGGAGTTCTGGCTAGAGCAATCTCCAGCGATTCTATTCAAACCAATGAAGTTAATGCCGCCAACTTCCTGCTTCCTCTTGGCAATGAGCAAATGTCTGGAGCGCCGGCTAGTCATCATCCAAGTCATCTCACTAGAATGCATGAGTCCAGCGTCATTGATACATCGAATTCTGCTGGCTCTGGGCCAATTTCTAGCATGCCCTCCAATAATACCGGCATGACCAGTTGGCCAATGGTCTCCGACTCATCCATGATTCAATCTACCAACTCTGTAGCGACTGAGCCTATGCCATGGATAGCTGGTCCAGAGGGTGCCATGCCCTACTCTAGTGGCCATCAACTTGGAATCATGCCTTCTCAACCCATTGGCGCTCTATCTTACGGACTTGACATGCCTCTACAGCCTGTTGGGTCTACTAGCGAAAATGCATCAAACGCTTTACCCTACAGTGGAGTTAGCATGCATCTACAATCTCCCATTGAGTTTGCTGGCGAAAATATCACAAACTCCAGCTTGCTCAATCAAGATGCAGCAAACGAGGTACTAGGATTTAGTGAACTAGTCTTCAATAATGACAGATCGCACCAAGAAAATGCAAGTCTCGGTTTGCCCAGGGAGGTCACAACAGCCAACGAACTAGTTTTCGACAATGACATGATGCGCCAAGAGGGTTCTTCTGCACAAATGACCCAAAATGGTTTACACATGGAGGTGTCCTTAAATTTTGAAGACATATCTATACCAGGCTTGCTCAACGAAGTTACAACAACCGCGCAACCAATTTCCAATAACGAAATGTTGCGTCAAAATGATCCTTATGCGCAAGTGGTTCAGAATGATGTGTCCATGGGAAATCTTCTAGACGATGGAAATGAATCAAGGTTTTCCTTGCCCAACACATTCACAGCAAACGAATTCCCGGACTTCCCAGACTTCCCAGACTTCCCAGAATTACCTGAGCTAGCCTTTGACAATGGCATGTCGCACCAATAT
Organism: Botrytis galanthina; assembly: GCA_004916875.1. Taxonomy (NCBI): domain Eukaryota; kingdom Fungi; phylum Ascomycota; class Leotiomycetes; order Helotiales; family Sclerotiniaceae; genus Botrytis; species Botrytis galanthina. The sequence goes on from PQXL01000062.1 coordinate 10,181, forward strand.
GGTCCAAATCCAAACTTGCCCAACGAAGTTACAGCAAACGAGTTCGCAAAAGTACCTGAACTAGTCCTTGACAATAGCATATTACACCAAGATGGTACACGCCCCAGCTTTCCCAATGAAGTCACAGCGATCGCTGAGCCAGTTGCCAATAATGAAGCCGCATCAATCACGGGACTAATCGCCAACAATGAAATCGCAGCAGCTACCGAGCCAGTTGCCGAAGATGAAAGACCGAGCCAAAAGGATCCAGTTCACAAACACGAATCTGTTCACAATGATGGCTCAGCTGATAACCTAGCCGAATTACGCAGATCTAAAGCTGACGAACTCACAGACCGCCAGGAACGTGCTATCGCTGCTCTCCTTATCCGTTTCCAGAATCTTGTTAAGCTTGCTGCGTTACCTACTGAAGATGCATTTACGAAGGAGACCGCAGCTGCAGAGGGATTGAGAATGGAGGTTGAGAGTAATGCCTTGGTACGTTTGTTCTCATCTCATTTACCTAGTTTCTGTAGTATCCGGGGTTAATCTTAGTGAGTATCACTGATAATTTCATGAGCAGACAAGCGCAGCGGAAGACCTCTTAAAGTTGACAAGAGAATTGAAGGAGTGTTGGATTTTTGGGTCATTGAGAGGAATCGGTGAAGGGGAAGGTGATGGAGAAATGGAGACCGATTCAAAGAAGGTCGCGGAATTGATTGAGAAGCAATTGGAGAAAAAGCACGAGCAAGAGAAAAACAAGGCATAATCAAGATCTACACTGAATATTTGGCGTTCAAGATGGGGAACGGGAGTATACTGGGCTGGTATTCATTTCCATGGAGTATGGGAAGGGTGGTAGATACCAGGCGTTTTGGTAAGACCCTGTATCAAAATGCTCCTCTAGAAAGGATAAACCTGAGGAGATCAGAAATGTCTATTCTTAGCATTCATGTAGGTAAAATTCTTTGATTTACGCTCACCGTTTCTAAAAATAATATACATTTCTTTTATTTAAAAAAGGTCAATAAATCTCAAGTCAAGGAATTAATAAACTGTTTGTAAATCATGAAATTCATTGGTTCAGATCAAATGTAAGGAACAAGGCTGAAGTACGGCTGATGTTAGCCTTGTTCACTAATTAGGAAATTTTCCAATAAAGAAATTGTGACAACCCCAACTCAAAAAGTCCAGGCTCTTTCAATGCTTTCCCTTTACAAAACCATCAACCACAATCGTCTTGGACTTCTACGTTCGATTACAGTTGCAATGTCATCACCACCAAATCCTAGAGCTAGAAAGCAACCTCGTAGAGGTCGTTATTCCTCTCAATTAGCAAGTAGCAGAGGAAATGCCAGAAATGCTAGAGGTGGCAGCAATGCTCAAAATGTATCACCTACCCAAAATGCATCACCTATTCAAAATGCAGCATTTTCTACTTCTGCATCCTTTGCAGAAGAAATGGCTGCAGTTGCCGCTCCTCCACTTACCACCGCAGTCCCTCTCGATACTCCACGATTCGCAGACCTCGGTGCTGAAAATCTCCTCAACCCAATTCTTCTCCAGACCATTACTGAAGACCTAAAATTCGACCATATGATGCCAGTTCAAGCCGCAACTCTTCGTCCTTTACTTTCAGAACGCGCAGATTGTTTGGCACAGGCTAAGACTGGAACTGGAAAAACTATTGCTTTTCTCATTCCTGCGATTCAGACACTTATTAACAAGCAGAGACGTCCTCAAGATGGAATTTCTCTGTTAGTCATGACACCAACGAGAGAACTTGCACAACAAATAGCCAAGGAAGCGAGTCAATTACTACAACGTCTTCCTTATTATAAAGTTGGATTTGCCATCGGTGGTACCAATAAAACTACAGAGGAAAAGAATATTTTGAAGGGCTGTAATATTCTTATTGCTACTCCAGGTCGATTATTCGACCATCTTAATGATGAAAGAATCATCGATGCTTTCCGCAATCTCGATACTATCGTTCTTGACGAGGCAGATAGATTACTCGATATGGGATTTATGAACGCCATTAAAGATATTATCAGATGTCTCCCAGACAAGGCCAAAACCAACAGACAAGGAATGCTCTTCTCCGCCACTATTGCTCCTCACGTTGAAAAGGTCGCTCACTTAGTTCTCTCAAAAGACTACAAGTTCATTTCTACCATTCCTAAGGGAGAGGTCAATACTCATGAACGTGTTCCTCAACATCTCGTTACCGTTCCAAATTTCTCTGATGTGGCCCCAGCAATGGTAGGTTCTATTCGCGAAGAAATGAAATTGGAAGGTAAGGAAAGCTTCAAGGCTATTGTCTTTGCGCCTACCGCTGCCCTTGTAGATTTCTACGCCGATATTCTCTCTCAACTATCAGATCTCCCTCCCATCACCGCATTACATTCTCGTGTATCTCAAAGTAAGAGAACAAAAGTCACAAACGATTATCGTGAAGCCAAAAATGGTATTCTTGTAGCTACAGATGTAGTTGCTCGTGGAATGGATTTCCCGGGCGTCACTAACGTCTTCCAAGTTGGCATTCCAGCCGATAAAGAATCTTATATTCATCGTCTAGGTCGTACAGCCAGAGCAGGCAAAGAAGGTCGTGGTGTATTCATCGTCACAGATGCCGAAGGCGCATTTCCAAAATGGACATTGAAAGAAATTCAATTTCTACCAACACCCGCAGATTTGAGCTCTGCAAACGATGTTTTGAGAATAGCATCAAAGATGGATAATCATTCAAAGACTTATCAAGCTTGGTTGGGATACTATAAAAATCATCTCAAGCTTATGAAGTGGGATAATGCGGAGTTAGTCCGTCAAGGCAATGTTTATGCAAAGGAGGGATTGGGTGCACCAGAGACGCCAACTCTTTACAGAGGCATTGTGGGAAAGATGGGACTTAAGGGCACTCCAGGTTTGACCATTATTCCAGATCCTCCTAGGGTTCCACATGGAGGAGGAAGAGGTGGTGGTGGTGGTGAGGGAAGAAGTGCCGGGAGTGGAGGAAGAGGTGGTAGAGGCGGTAGAGGTGGTGGTAGAGGTGGCAGAAACTGATGACCTTTATGGTATATGTGGATATGTACATGGCCAATGATGTGGAAAACGACATATTTCCCGACACATTTTACAAGTACAAATCTCCACGCCACGACGACTCAAAACACAAACACGAAGCGTCTATGAATTTTATTGGCTAGTTGATGGATAAATTTGATGTATAGATAGATAGAAGCAAGGATAGAAGGCTAGATACCTATAAAATGGCATGGATGGCGCGGCGTGGCGTGGCGTAGTAGGCGTTTCATTTCGTTTTCAGCGGATAAATGAAGAATTGGGAATCACAACTACATACATACATACACATGTCTACCGACCTAAGTTACCTCCTTAGGTAGTGGAGTAGATACTATAAAAGTCTTTTATTTTAGATTTCTAGTTATGGATATAGATAGATGAGATAGATTCTATTGTATTATATCGTATTATATTATATCGTATTATATTATATCGTATTATATTATATCGTATTATATTATATCGTATTGTATTATATTATATCGTATTATATTATATCGTATTGTATTATATCATGTATCATATCGTATTGTATTATATTATATTATATTGCATCATGTTTTACTAGAATGGAAATTTATTATCCAAGGTTGACTTTAACGGTGATGTATTGCATTATATTATATTGCATTATATTATATTGCATTATATTATATTGTGTTATAATGTAATTTATGTTTTATTTGTTTCTATACTACTACTACTACTACTACTACTACTATATTGTGATACCTTCTATTTATTTAATATAATTGATTGAGTAGGTAGGTGAAGGAGGTACCTAGGTAGGCAAAGGAAGTGAGAGAATTCTTCCTCTTCTAGTTTAGGTTTATTATGTAGATATCTAGTATGTAGTATGTAGTATTTAGTATATAGTATATAGTATACAATATATAATATGTAGTATGTAGTATGTAGTATGTAATATATAGTATGTAGTATATAGTATGTAGTATGTAGTATATAGTATGTAGTATGTAGTATATAGTATATAGTATGTAGTATATAGTATGTAGTATGTAGTATATAGTATGTAGTATTTAGTTGTGAATATCTAATGACTCGGATTGCTGGATACCTGATATTACTAAGTTATGAGTATTAGTTATGTCGTCCCGGTCAGCTAGAATGCAGTCAGTTTACATTTTATACATCAAGATATAGATATTACTGTTACTTGAGGTGGTTTCAATCACATACAATCATGTTGCATTCACTCCAAAAATACTATCGAGAAAAAATTGCTTTTCATTTCAATCGAATATCGCTAAAATATCAGCCATCATTTTTGTGGCAAACTCCAAAACCCGGCCATTCCTTTCATCCCAGTCATGTCATGAAAATATAGATATAGTACATTTATCTGCAGCAGTAACCACCGTCAATGACGATATCAGCTCCAGTGGTATAGGTGGAAGCATCAGATACCAAGTAGACATAGGCACCCTTCAACTCCTTGGCTTCACCATCACGACCCATAGGGATCATGGACTTCCACAAAGCTTGAGTCTTTTGGTCGACAAAGTCGGACAGACCAGTGTCAATGTAACCTGGGGAAATAGAGTTGACACGGGCGAAGTCGCGCCATTCGTTGGCGAGGGAGCGTGCCATGTGAATACATCCTGCCTTGGCAACGTTGTATGAGGTTTGTTCTTGTGGGAAGTTGGCGATGTGACCGGACATGGAAGCGGTGATGACGAAGGAACCAGTTCCACGCTCCTTGAAGTGGTGTCCAACAGCCTTTGCGCAGTGGAAGGTTCCGTTAAGATCGGTTTGGATGACCTCGTTCCCTGAAGATGATTATTAGTGACTGTTCATTGCAAAGAAAAAGTAGCATTGGGGAAATAACTTACAAGCCTCAACAGTTCCGTCGAGAATACCGCTATCAGCAGTTCTACCAGCGTTGGCAATGAATGCATCGACCTTTCCGAATTCCTTGACAACATCGGCAACTAACTTCTCTACGCTGGCATAATCACCAATGTCCAACTTGTATGCCTTAGCCTTGACACCGTATGTCTCGGCCAATTCCTTGGCGTTCTTCTCACCTCCCTCGGGACGGGAAGAGTATGTGATGGCGACATCCGCTCCCATCTCGGCACATCCTCGTGCGGCTTCAATACCCATTCCCTTGGGACCGGAAGCACCGGTGATGATGACAACCTTTCCCTTTAAGGAGAAGAGGTCCTTGAGGGAATCAGCTTTTGGGATGGAGATAGGCATGATGATTGAGCGTGGTGTTTATGTATGGGTATTATCAAAGAGGAAGAGTTGTGGTTGAGAGATTGTTCGTGAAGCTTTGAAAAAAGAAGAGTTTGTATGTATGAAGAAGAAAGAAAAGAAGAGGAAGAGGGGAAGATGACTTGTATTTATTCTTTTTTTTTCTCCGTCGTACCCTACCAGGTTCTCACAGTCTCGAGCAAAAGAAGTTTAAAGAAGGCACTAGATTCCGAGATTCCGACAAGGTAGGTAGTAGGTCCGTATCTAGTACGATAGATCATAGATGGGACTGGGTATTAGGTAGATAGATAGACGCTTGCGGCTTTTTCTCTCAGCATACGATACATTTATTTACATTTACATTGTCCTATCTGGAATCTGGATTCAACTTCTGAAGGGAACTAAATGCGGGGCAGACCTCACCCTCACAGACGAATGAAGCAATGACGTTCCTGAAGACCCCACCTGCTTGCGGTTGATCGTTCACTCCCTCCTTACCAGGTTGGGACATCGTAATGCGTGATGATTTGATTACGGAATCATGATGCATCGAGATGAGGAGGAGGGCGAAGAAGGTACCTTGATAGTTTACGATGAATGCATACTTGGGTAGGTCGTAGGTAGGCATTTTAGAAAGCCTTGCAAAGGTTGTTATATTTCTTTGTTTACGTATTTACATATTTACATTTACAGGTTTACATTTACAGATTTACATTTACAGGTTTACATTTACATATTTACATTTACATATTTACGTCTTCATGTTATTTACGTATAATTATTTATCCATTTACCCATATACCTTTTTATCGACTTATTTGCTTATTTACTTATTTATTACCTTTATCAAATATCATGGTGTTTGCATTCTTTCTTCACTCTGACATTTACTCCCCCCCAAATGACATCATCATCATCATCATCCAAAAATCCCAAATCCCATACCCCCCACTAAAAGATCTCGATATCTACCTACCTAGGTATGGATGTCTATTGTCCACCGGAAAGAAAGGAACACAAGCCAAAGCAAAGCAAAGCAAACCCCTGACAACCAACATATTAATTAAAGAAATCATCTAGATGTCTGGCGGCACAGTCGGAATCCCTTACATGCATGATGTTATGGTAGTGGGAGCAGTAGAAGTAGTGGATCAACTTTCAAGCTTTTCATGGATGGAGATTCCACACTTTCTTCGGCGTGAAACTTGATGAGAGAATAAGGAGATTTATTCGGCCCGGAAGGAAGGACTTTTCACTTGTGGTTACTGATGATGTTACTGATGATGTTACTGATGATGTTACTGATGATGTTACCATTTCCACATTACTTTTATGAGTGAAGTGTACCAAGTATAGATACGTAGATACCTAGGTACAATCACTAGCTACGATTGGATAATTGGAGAAATGTTTCAACATCCGAAGTTGACCCCATTCGTGATATCATATTTTTATCATATTTTTATCATATTTTTGGACCTCATTAGAGAAGTTTGGAATTCGTATCGTGGGATAAAGGAGGTAATGCTCCTTGTTTGTGTGTGTGTGTTAGTCAGTTTTAGTGTGCTGCTCACCTCACATTCACATTCACATTCATATTCACCAAGACATGTTGTCCCTCTCAAGCTTGTTCTTGGCCGACTTCTATCAAGATCACGTTCAAAAAAATGTTTGACGATTGGTGACTTATTCAGCACCTTGCATCTCACCTTACATTGGTTCTCACATTTACCACTTACGGGTCTCGACTCTGACGGAATTGAGATCGAAAAGGTGGTTGGGATTGACGCTTTCTGCCAGTGCCATCTCTCCATATGCTCGATGGCTCAATTCAATCAAATGCACTGGAATGCTGTTCTTGGCTCCATCGACCAACCTTGGGAAACACTTACATACATTACATGCTCTGTACACAGAAGAGGGAATTTCGAATTGATTCTGAAGTCGACACATATACCCTCAACTTCAACTTCAACTTCAACTTTTGACTCTCATGCCAAGTCTTTCGCATTGAGGCATACTCGATCAAAATAGGTAATGAAGTTTCATTATCTTATCAATGTCCAGTCGGCGGTCCCCGATTAGGATTGATACGTTGACCTTGATAGACCAAATATTGCAATACTGGCGGCAATGGTGGGGTATTCAAACTTCAATATTTTTTTCTGCAAAACTTCATCTTTTGTTTTGTACAATTGTACTTGTTTCACTTGATGTTTCAGTTAGGAAGTCTCTTCTTTGCACCTCGTCTTCCTCTGAAATGTCTCCCAGACCGCCAACATGTCTTCATCCCTTGATCGCTCGTTTACCCCCTCAAATTCGCTTCCTGCCTTACCCCGCAGTTAGGATCATATCCATTTTGATTTCTATCAATATCATTATTTGGGTGGCAGTGGCTATCGTTTTACGTTCTCATCCACTTCTATCTTCCTCTGCTGTGCTTTCATATACATTTGGTTTGAGACATGCTCTGTAAGTTCTGATTTCTGATTCTTCACAACCACCTTTTACCTCATGATCATGTGATTCTCCATCTTAAAACTTCGACTCATCAAATCCAGTGATGCCGACCACATATCCGCCATCGATCTGATGACCCGTCGTCTCATTGCTTCCGGCTCTCCTCATACATCCCAACCAGTGACAGTTGGTACTTGGTTCTCGTTAGGACACTCTACGATCGTAATCATAACCTGTATCGTCGTTGCAGCCACTTCTGGCGCTCTTGAGTCACGCTTCAATACTTTCAGTAACATAGGGGGAATTATCGGCACCGGTGTATCTGCTGGCGTACTCATTATACTTGGAATTGGAAATGCATGGATTTTATGGAAATTGGTGGTTAAATTACGAGCAGTTCTGAGGGAAGAAGTTGATGGAGATGGAGGTGAAACGGGGTTAGGTTTTGATGGCGGAGGAATTATGATGCGAGTTCTTCGAAGGGTTTTCAAAGTAATTGATCGTCCATGGAAAATGTACCCACTGGGAGTATTGTTTGGACTGGGTTTCGATACCAGTAGTGAGATTGCAGTTCTGGGAATTGCATCTGTTGAAGGTGCTAAAGGAACCAATATTTGGCTAATCTTGATATTTCCTGTCTTATTTACTGGTATGCTTGTTTACTTTTTTATTATCCGAACAACACTATATGAGGGTATAGGTATTTTGTGGGATGCCTGGTACTAACAAAATCAATAGCTGGCATGTGTCTAATCGACACCACCGACGGCGCACTAATGATGACTCTCTACACATCCACATCTCTCGCTCGCGACACAATAGCTATTCTCTACTACTCAATTGTCCTAACAGGTATTACAGTCCTCGTGGCTATCTGCATTGGAGTCATCCAATTACTCTCCTTAATAGCGAATTTCTCAACAGGACCTTTCTGGGATGGAGTTAATGCTGCAGGTGATCACTTTGATGTTATTGGCGGAGGTATTTGTGGAGCTTTTGTAGTTTTTGGAGGCGCAAGTGTATTACTCTATGGGCCATGGAGAAGATGGGTTGAGAAGGGGAGAGTTGGAAGAAGAGGTGTAGGAAATGGAGAGGCAGAGGTGGAATTGGGAGATTTGAGTAAGGAGGTTGAAACAAGAGATGGAGATGAGAAGGATGTTGCGAGAATTACAGATAAAGCTGTCGAGGTAAAGTAGAAATGCTGATCAGATATAAATTAGATCTTAGATTTAAATATATGCTGAATTACATCTTCTGCATTACCTGAGTATCTGGCTACGTCGAAGTAGATGAGGTTCTAGAGATAAAGCGACGGGGTGGGGGTTGACTAAGCATTTCAATTTACCATTCTGAGCGTTTCGATAACCGTATAATTCCAACTCTCTTCATCCCATGTCTCAGTTGAAACCAGCTCATAGTGCCGTTTGAAATTTCATACGAGACGGGAATTTTGATAATTATGATACGATGAATTTCAGATGGGAATGATATATAAAACAGAAATGTGGTATCTTTTTAGGTTAAATGTCTAGTGTTTTGCATGGGGTAAGCTGCAGCAATTATTGATGGAATGAAGCTCCGAGAGGTAGGTGGAGCAATAACGTCATTGAAACGACGTTCTTTGGAATGAGGGGCGAGGAGCTCTTTGATGTTGAAGCAAAGAAAGCATTTCTCATTTGTAAAATATGAGAAGTTTCAACACATTTACCCTAACACGGCATTAAGGTAGATTGAGATTAAATATGGCCGAACAAGATACCCATGCTTCTCATTTTGGAGGCCATCCTATTCCTACTGAGAAAGTAACAGAGAGGGTATCGAAATGGAATTTGGCAAGTCTAGGTAAGCTTTCCTGTCCGTCGCTCAATCCAACAAAGAATCTTCCAATTGACGACCGATGATAGGCAAGGCATCTACAAACAACACTTCCAACTCTGCCGTCTCAGAACAAGATCGCTTTGGATCCAACTCTTCTATCATTCCACCATGGAATCCACAAGTTAACGCTACAGCAATTGGTCTACTACAACGTAGTTTCCTTCCCGCTTTAACCACCAACACAACCCTCTCACTCATCTCATACACCATCGCTCGGCTCACCAACCGACTCGATCTCAAAGATATCCTCTGGCCTCTCGGCCCCCTCATCACTTCCTGGACCCTCGCACTCGAACGCCACAACTTCGACATCTCACAAACATGGACCCATCTCGCATATCCCCAAAAACTCATCATGGCAGGTCTCACAGCCTGGGCACTCCGCCTCTTCTACCGCATCACATCGCGAGCGATCTCTCGCGGTGAAGACGACGCCCGCTATACTTCTTTACCGAAAACAAGAGACTTTTGGAATAAAACACTCGTTTCGACATTTCTGCCAGAAGCACTCGTGCAATCAGTTATTGCGCTTCCGTTTGCGATGAGTTTGGCAGCGCCCGAGGTGCTGATTGGAAATCAACCACTTCCTGGTAATCCAGGATGGCAACTGGCTAATGCGGCTGGGGAATTTCTTTTCACGACCGGATTTGCTTTGGAAGCGGGTGCGGATTGGCAGTTGGAGAGTCACAAGAAGGAACGAACCGTAGGGTTATTGAGAGATGGTGTTTGGAGTATTGTTAGACATCCTAAGTATGTATTTTTCTTTGCGATTTTCCCTCGTTCTGTCGTCACTTGATTACTCTTTACAAAGCTAACATGAATCTTCCTCCATAGCTACCTGGGAGATGCACTCATCCATGCCTCTTTCCCACTCATTCTATATGGAGCAGGAATCTTCCATCCTCTCATGCTTCTGGCTCCTCTTGCAAACTATGCGTTCTTGAGATATGTAGGAGGAGATGGACAGAATGAGAAGAGTCAGGAAGAAAGATATGAGGAAAGAGATTTGAAAAAAGCAAAGGATTTGAAGAGTTACAAGATGGAGAAGAATAGTTTCTGGCCCCGTGTAGAGGAGTTGAAAAATGAATGGACTTGGATTGTTGTGGGGGCTGGAGTGGCAGGTGTGGTTGGTGAGTGGGGAGTCAGAAAGTTTTTGTAAGTGGTGATGTGATGGTGATGGTGATGAGGATGGTAGATGTTTCAAATGGGATTATAGTGGGTGAGTAGATTAGGACGGGATGAGGATCCGGAGGGAATGACATGTATGTGTAAGATTGTGTATGGAATTACAAGTACTAGGTAGGTACTTGGCTTCTTTAATCGTTTTATTTTTTAATCAAATAAATGGAATTCTGCATTATTCAATAATGGAAGACGCACACGTATACTCAATCCGCACTTGTATGTCTCGACGGGAGGAATACATTACATCCATCCATGCTATAAGTCATTTTTCAGCGAAAATTGTTAATGTTGGGTAGGTATTCACTTTGTAGATTCGTCTAATGTCTTCTCACTATCATGTCGATTAGTAACTCTGGTTTCACATCTTCAACTCATATGGTTCTGGAAGTTTGTGGGTGGGTAGATGGTTGGTGGGTGGATGGTAGGTAGATAGGTTGGTATATAATATGAATACCTAGTGGATGTTACTCATAGGTGTGTTTGATATGTGAATGGGGGTGAGTGGGTGGGTTGCGGGTTGCAGGTTGGATGGTTAGATGAGATGTAGTGGTGGGTAATTTGCATTCGCATTCGCATTTACATAGGTACAGATACACATCTTGCGGAAACGTATATGCTGTATCTGTATCTGTATCTGCATAGGTATATATCACATGCATGTATGCACATATAGATGCACATACCTACATATGCATATTTCCTTTCCTTTCCTTTCCTTTTTCTTCTCTTCTCTTCATATTTCTGAGAACGGTGAGATTTTTTCTTTGAGAGTAATAAATAGTACCTAGGTATGTATGTCAGAGAAAGTATTTCGCTAACTTCTCTCGTTCGTTCTGATTACCTACGAAGGGAATTTCACTTCACGCATTCTACTTCATCTGAATTCACCTCAATCTACTTCACTTTTCCTCTGTAATTAACCTTAAACAACTACCTTGGTACCTAGGTAGGTAAATCAAATACCAAACGCACGTTTTAGGATTTTTAGAATCGGTGAAGAATTACCTATTGCGCACCTTCTACCTGGTATGGGTATTTGTTAATCATTTAAGAAATCGAGCAAGAAATCGATCAATCAATGTGAGATAAATTGATTGCGGGGAAAGATTATACAGGTTCTTTGATATGTGTTGTTGAGAGGGAAGGGGAATTTTGTGTGCGCGTGCGGTTTTTAGTTTTACATCTGGGTTTACGAGATTATTGATTGAGAGAGAGATCAAGAGCGAAATCGAAGCAGAGATCAAAGCAAACATCAACATCAACGTTCCCAAGTATTGAAGCTTTCTCTCTATCATCGAAAGAGAATAAAGATAGAGATAGATACACAATAGAGGATTTGTGGTACTGTCCAGATCTGAGTTTTGGTTTACATTCGAATTTAGATACTTGAGCGCAAGGATCGAAGGAGAGAAAGGGAATATCACGAACGTGCTTCTTTCGACCTCCATCAAGTGTCGCAAAAGGCGCGTGAGGTTCGCTTTTGAGGAAGCATTTACAAAGCGCAAACTGAACAAACCTCATTTTTCTCATTCGAAATTATTTTTCGGGAGAGTTTGGAAGGCGGAGGAAGAGAGAAAGAGAAAGAAGATTGATGGACGCAACGGAAGAAGAGGTTGCGAGACAATTGTTGAAGGAACAATTGGCGCAGGGTGAAAGAATTGGGAGAGAAAGGAGTGGAGGGGATATGGATTTGAATGAGAGAGGGATGGGGAGTGGGAGTGTGGGTAGGGGGATTGGTGGATTGGATTTGAATGAGTTGGATGAGAAGGAGATGGGGAAGGAGAGGGATGGCGGTTTGAGGGTAGGAGGAGACGGTGGTGGGATGGGGTTTGCGGGATATGCGAATGCTGGGTTGGGGAATGGGAGTGGAGGTGTGCAGTTTGGAGGAAGAGAATCGGGACTTGAAGAGAATGAAGTGGTTTTGGAGGGGCCTTTATTGGCGTTGAGAGAGTGAGTTTCTTTACGAGCTTCCTTTGATATTGTTCATCTGTCTGGGTTTCAAGATGGAATGGAAAGATTAATATAGAGTCAAGAAAAACAACTTCACGGAATTGAAGCTAACACGGTTCGATAGAGCTCTACTCGAAGGACGATTCTCAGACTTGACAATCTTTCATGGTGTGCGAGTATGGAATGCGCATAAAGTAGTTGTGTGTTCCCAATCGCCGGTTTTGGAGAGTATGATTGATAGTACCGGAGTTTGCAATATGGTTAGTTCACTATCATATCCCCTCTTCTCCTCGTAAACACAAAACCACTAACCTTCTTCCTAGTTCGGATCTCCCACCAAACCCAGCATCCTCAACCTCTCCTCTTTCCCCCTCGACGCCATCATCGCACTCCTAGAATATCTCTACACATCCGCCTACTCGATCCCCTCTCCTCCACCCAACACCTCCCCCTCCTCCTCCACATACCTCTCCGGCCCCACCTACTCTCTCCCCCTCCACGAACAAATCTTCTACCTCGCCTCACACCTGCAAGTCCCCGCATTAGAAAACCTCGCCGCAGTATCCTTTCGTCACACACTACACACGCAAATCTCAGACCTAGATATCTATTTCGACTGCATCAAGCGGATATATGGGAAAACGACGACGAAGAATCCGGGATTGAGAAACGCGTTGGTGGAAGCGGCGGTGCAGGAATTAGAGGGAATGCTAGGGAATGAAGAGGTGAAGGGGAAGCTTTGGAGGGCGATGAGTGAGATTGGAGAGTTTTGGGAAGAGGTACTTAGAGCGTTGGGGAGGAGAACGGAGGTTAGAATTAAGGAGGTGATTAGGGAGGTGAGGGTTCCGGTGGAGGTGGAGGTGGAGAAGATTGTGGAGAGGGTTGTGGAGCGAGAAGTCTCGGGGGAAGCGAAGGATAACGAAGAGGAAGACCGCGAGGCAGAGAAAGAGTGGACTCTATGTCCGGATTGTGGACCCAGAGATGAAGGAGAAGAATATGAGTTTAGATGCACGTGTAGAGCATGTGGGGTTGAGAGGATACTTAGCTTTTCTTAAATGCGTGCGCATTTGCATTGTACAGAGACATAAAGGGGAAGAATGTAATTTGAGGGAGGGAGAGGGCATAGCAACACGCACACTAGCACTAGCACTGGCATGATTCACGATTCACGAATGTATGAGATAGTAATAAATAATGATTGAGCTGATGAGGATATCTGGATTCATTCTGAAGATCGGGATATAGTTTTGGATTTGGGTTCAATATGAAGTGATATGTATGTATTGCATGTAATTAATGAAGAGACTGGAAATAATAGGATGGCGAACGATGTGGTAGATGGAGAATCTTGATATAGGTATCTATCTAGTATCTGTCTGGTATCCAACTTCTTTTTTAGTATTCATGATCGAGGATTTAATACTCGCAAAAGCGAAATGGATATATAAATACCAGTATCAACACTATCTATAAATCAAGACATTTATCTATAACTACCCGGGTGCTTATTAACAATATAATCATTTCCACATAGAAATTCTATACCCCAATCCCTTACTTACCATATCACACCCCATATTTCCGAACTTTGAACACATTACCCCACCCAGCTCCAATAAATCGAAAAACAAAAGAACGCAGTATCAAAATCCCAGTACATCAAACGCAGCCCAAGTGCGATGATTACCTACTTCCGGGTTTGAGTCGGCGTGGAGAATTTTCGGCATGGGGGATAGGGATGGATAGATAGATGATGTATGTATGGTAGTGAGGAGATAGAGGGATACAATGATAATGGCGGAATATATGAATGAATAGGCGGAAGAGATACGGCGACTTGGTTGGGAAATATCTTATACGACTTTTCTTTACTTTTTTTCCTAAAATTCCCATTATCTCGATAGAGTATATTCACATACTCATAGAAGCGTGTGGAATATTCAGTATCTACCTAGTTATCATATACGCTCTTGCATCTAGAAGCATGAAATATAAATTGTGAGTCGATGTTCATTCTCGAGACAAGATGAAGTTAACTTCGAAGTTGCGCAGTATTATTAAAACGCTGTTGGATTTCCGCGTTTTCTCGTATCGAAGATTCATAACTCGCTTCTTATAGATGCTGGAGATAGGTATGTTCTCAGAAATGCATATGATGTTTCGTACAGATTACTAAATATACTCGGGAGATGGTTATTACAGCCTCGAGTTTTCTTTCAGTCTCTGGTAAATAAGGTTAAACAGACATCGAAACTAAACTAAACATACTTTTGAGATATTTCTCCCCAGAAATGATATTCATAGATAACATAGACACGAGTATAGAACCAAGTCTGAACTTTCCCAAGGAAAAAAGGGCCATTGTGAGACTATTGCTGTGAATATGGAGGTGCTATTGAAATTCCCAAGTCAACATCACTTGATGATTTTGTCGTCACTCTGAGAGATCGAGGCTTAAAGTGTGGAAGTGATTGTCCAATACAATAATTCGCAAGTCGGAGTATGCTGTGACGTATATCATATAATACACCTGCTATGTTCTTACCTAGAATCTCCTAAGAAATCAGGACTTCGGACAAGCAATTGCCTCGAACTGATCTTCCATAGACTATCGATTTGTATTCCGATCCTTTCTCGGCGAGCAACCTGTCCTGGCGAGATTCAAAAAACCAATTCACGTCATGCTTTGTTCATAGACGTATCCTGAATTTAGGGATTAATTTAGTAGCATAGATTTTATACCTAAGCAACCCTCTTTTCGCTCTCATGATCTTGAAGTCGCACTATTCACGCCATCCTCACTTCCCCAGGACGAACAAAATGGACCATCTGGGTTAGATGCTTCGCGGATGAGATAGATTTTGTGGTTGATTTTCTCGTGGGCTGGATATATAGAGAACAAAGATAGGAGGAATGTGGGTGTATAGAATGAGTATCCTGTGATTTCTAGGAGTATTGATTGCTAGATCGCTTGCTTCTTATTTTTCTTTTAAAAATGGAGTAGAGAAAAATGATTTTGACGCGACGGTTCAGGCGGCAGTTGAGCGAGATTTAGAGGGGTAGAGAACATTTAGATATATCAAATGCTTGGTTGTGCCAAAGGGTGGATGCTGAAGGAAGTATTTGTATGCAGATGTGAGCTTTTAAGGGGCGGAGGAAGCTGACGAAGGGGATGGGATGGCTCTTGGTTGGTTGACTCGATATAAAGCCACCCTATTACCGGGCATGTTCTGAATTCATCGTCTGTCATCTCAAAGCAATGGCTCAGCCCCTCTCTGTGTTTCTCCTTTATGATTCCTCAATCTTTTCCCACATCTCGAAGACATACTTTACGCCCCCTTCCTCCTTCACCCCTTCTACTGACTCCCCTTCCCCAGTCCATTCTCGAAGTTCTTGAGTATCCGTCCTTCTCCATCCACTACCCGTACCATCCTCATTCAATTGAATCGGGAAATACGTATCGCATTCAAAATCATCCATTATCCTGGTCAATAATATCCTCTTCGCTTCCTTCAATTCCAGTGAGGCTTTATAGATTTGTCCTCCGCCAATTATGAAAACTCTATCGATCTCCTTTTCATCATCATTGTTCGAGTCTTTCGCTTGACTCCTCGATCCGAGTTTCTCGAGCGCATTCGTTAAACTCATTGCGGCATGCGCATCAGGACCGATATCAACATCTGAGGGATCAGAGGTTTGTGTTCGACTAATCATATAATTTGCTCGGCTCGCGAGAGGTCGGAACTTAGGAGGAATTGATTCCCAGGTTTTGCGCCCCATCACAACTGCGTTTGTTTTCTGTTCAAAAATCCCACTCGGTCAGTTTAAGTCGTTCTCTATTACTTGTCGAACTATTTCAACCATAGACCCTAGCTCCGAGAAGAATATTTAGAATAACATAGCTTGGCCTTCCCTTCTATATCCTATTGGAGAATGTAGAAGGGTGCGAATTCAAAGAATTAGCTCCAATTCTCCAATTCTCCATCTGTAAGTGATGTAAAGCTATATAGAGAGGTTCGAATTGTAGCATATATTGCTACGCAGGCAGGAATAATTGTAGAGCAGATGACCAATGAAATCAGGCAATACATACCCCAGGACCAGCCTTCTTGGTAACTCTCGCAAAATAAGCCATTTCCTTTCTCAGCCCTGTCCATGGAAGCCCACCTCCTTTACCCACTCCCATTTTATTTGTCGCAGCGACGATGAGGGTGAACTCTTTAATAGGAGCCATAGCTGATGTGTTGGAATTGGTAGACATATTGGGTTCACGACACAATGATAGGATTTATTAATAGAGGGGTTGGAGGGGTAAAATTACAAAGTCTGGGGAAATAAGTGCACGGACTAAAAATGCTTGTAGTAATTTATTACTAAGCTCACATCGTGACGACCTCAGCTCGCTCAGTAGAGTATGTTCACTCAGACATCTGAAAAAGAACTGATGATACAATTGCGAATTTCTCTTTCCAGACTTCGCTTCCAACATTCCGATCCTTCTTTTTATTATTTTGGCATTTCGTGTATTGTGCCAACTGGCTTTGAATGGCTATAGCTTCTCATCTCTTGCGACGGCCTTCTTGGATGCTTCCACTTGGTTCTTCTCTTCTTCTTTAACCTTTTCGCTATTTCCGCTCGCGGGGAGTTCTGTAAATTTTATATTTTGAGGCTGAAGAGGGCACTATTCTTGATCAGTATCTGCTGGCTCCAGCCTGTCGTTTCGGAATGTAAGAAAATGAACTTACACTCGGTGTATCTGCGCAAAATCTACATCTTGAGTTTTCAATGAGATTTTCACCAGAAAACTTCTGCTCTAGAAGGACTGTTGAATAGTACACTATACTCAAATACTTCCATATTTTCTGTTGCTGATTAGCATCTTTCTCGGTGAGCTAGCTCTCACCATAATCATGGACTCACCTGTTTCTTCACCAGAGCCGCGATCAGCTATGATGAGTTAGTTTCTTTCCTTTAGAAAATGAATGGATGAATGATGAACTTGCCTTTTTACGCTCTCTGCGATCCCCGATCTTACAGCCCATACACAAGCACATTGGATTTCCTTCCTTGAGCTTTCAACCATTAGCTTTTCCTCTGTGAAAAATATGCGGTTACAATCTGTGAAAACCCGACATACTTGTAAGATTTCTAGAAACAACTGTCTCTCTGCCGCATTCATCAAGGAAGAACAGATATCAATTCGTTTGTTTCCATTTTCATGAAGTTCATGCGTCGTTTTCCTTTTGACTGATCTTGATTCATTGTCATCTTCCAAAGGTCTTTTCAACTTATTGTCTTTTACAACTCCATTTGCCATGATCGAATTTGAAGTTGCGCTTACTAATGCAAGTGTATTTGGTAATAGAAGAGATAGATTCGAAATGATACACGCTTGACTCAAGGTCACATAAATTATACAGCTTTTAAAACGTTTGAAAGACGTAAGATACAATCTTCGAATACCCTTTGCATCATCGTAAATTAAAACTAACTTCAAGCTACTAAGGCTAGCTCATGCAGTGTTCCTTCTTTTCGCAGTCTTGTATGGCCACATAATGTCCTTCCTCTTTCATCGAGTTCCTAATGTATCTTCAATTTGCAGACAGCCCAAAACAATCCAGATATTGAAACAGGATAGAACGATCTACCCTAGGTTATATTTAAAATTCTAGCTACCGTCAGATAGAGCTTAGAGGTAATTAGTTGAAAACATTGATGCACAGCGTTTGTATAATCTTTCAATATTGGCTCCCAAACATCAATTTGAACGGCCAGACCACGACCACCCTTTTTTATGTTAACAAATTGAGAAAAAGCATTCAGAAGATCAGGATTAAATAACTCAGCCAAAAAACTATCGAGTTTTCAGCAGTAATTTACGCCATTCATGATAAGATCTGAGACCCCTCGCACCTTTTATTAAGGGTGCATATATAGCAAAGGCAAAAAAATTTGAGTAGGAAATTTTCATGACCAATTCCGGACCTTTTCTTGTAAAAGTCGGGAGACAAGACATCACAGTGATCTTCCACAATTTCAATTTAATCAAATGTTAATGCTCTACGGTATTTAAATAACCTTATCTCTTTGAACTTCCTAGCCATACCGACTAACCTACTACAGACGCCTCGCTTGGTCGCATGATACATCACCAATCTGTGCGCATTGTTATGGCCACTCTTATGTCAACCCTACATCTACCTGCATAGGGGTAAAGTAGAGGCTCTTTCGTTAAAATTCATCAGTAGATTTGAGATGGCAAGTTCGTGATAAATTTCCAAAATGTCTATGAAGAGCCTACAAAGTGCAAAACAACCCATGAGAAGATTGCGACTGATTAATAGTGACAAATTGCTTGCAGTTATCGCTATTGATAGTTAGATAAGTGTAAGATGTTGGAAGAGTTTACTATAACTAGGCAATTTAGCAGTACATATTGACATAAAGTTCTGTTTATCAGACTGTATTGTCATTACCCTTCTGTAGTCTCCTTCTCAAACTGAGGATATGGCGATGTTTATACAGTCATGGTAAAGTGAACAACAATTCTTAGATGAAAGTATGAGGAAACGAGGAAGTACTCCATACAAATTCCACCACATCCTGAAATGCTTTCACTTGATTGAAGCAAAGCGCTTAGACTTGATGATAATCAATGGGCATAACCAACATTTTGATTGCAAGTATTAACGATTCAGTTTATAACTTTGAAGTCTCTGTGGGGTATAATATCTTCCCCCCAAAATTGACAGAAACCACCCCTTAGAAACTTCACCCAAACTGCTCTACCAAACCAGTACTCCAAGAAAGTGCCACCCCAAATCCGTACCTGCCTCATCTCACGTATCTAACTGTGTAAGATCCCATGCTTTCCCATCACGACTTCCCTCTCCATTCATATCCTCCACTCCTTACATTCCTCCCCCAAACACCCTTTCTAACATTCAAAACTCCAAACTCACACTCTTCTCTTTCCTCTCACATCCACCAATCTTTCCACAAGCTCCCGAGCAAGTAGACCCTCCAGATCTTTTTAGACTTGGGGATAATTCTTCCTCACTAGCATGTGCAGTCTCATGGTCCCGAGTAGTCGGTGATGTAACAAGTCGGCTTCGTAATTTAGATGAGCAGACTTTGGAAGGGATCTTTTTGCTGGTAGATCTAGTCGTTTCGTTTTTGATTCTGGGAATATTAGCAAGGACATGAGGGAATGTTGCCGTTGTGATATCTGGGGGTGGAGAAGGGTAGATTACTGTTGAGGCATGATGAGATATGTGAGGGTGTGAATCTGACTTGCAGATAAGATCGATAAATGTTATCTAATTCAATTGTTAGTTTATGAATAGTATGCAATATGAAGATATAAAAATCCATCTGTATGGCAATAATTGCAGGGTACATACCTATCAATGGCGAATTCTTTTCTAAAAAGTCGTCGTTCAATATGTCAACACAAAATACCGAGAGAATGTGAAATCATTACGATTAGGATAGGGAATCCTCACCCTTTTCATTTGGCAACTCGAAATCATCTCGTCGGTGGTAGGGAGCAACCGGAAGGCCCAAGATAATATCGATCGACAAATGTGTCAAAGTGGCGTGATTTATTCGTAATGTGGCATGTTATCGTCGAATGTGTTTATACCGGCAACAAATGTAGTATGAGATGGAATGAAATGGGAATTGGATCATGCGTTGTATTCTGGGGTATCAGACATGGGTATTGTTTTGTGGGGGGTATTATCAAACTCGAGACGGTGGGTTCCGTGCAACATGATTCACCGAGATCACATTGGCGATATTTCTTTTAGGATGGCTGGTAAAACTATTGTTTATATTTCAAAAAAAAACGTAGTCATATCTGTCAAGCTGACAAGATAAGAGTACGTAGTTGTCTTCCATCAGACAATAAGTTGTATCCAACCGACCGATATTACACAGACTCTTGCATGTTTCCAACCAAGCATCTTGCGTATAGAATGTATTGCCGCCGTGTATGATTGACCCCTTGGTAGAAGCCTATCAAGTATCAGTATTCACCATCCACAACTTCAAGAAACTAGAACTCACCGGGCCGCGAAGGATCTTATGAAATTCCTAATCAGAAAGATTAAGAGTTACGTTGAGGGTCGCGGAAGTCAGTCTCATACATAGCCCATTGCTCGTACAAGCTGTAGAGCGGACCCCAATGCGAACTCTCTCTCAACTCAAAATCTTTTTCCTTGATCTTCTCATTCCACCTATCAACTTCTGTGTTTGTCTTTGTAATGAAGAAGACAGGTCGTTGTAGACGAGACCAACGCTCGAGGAATTCGAGGGATTCAACGCAAGGATAAATGGCGTCACAGATTGACAGTTTGTCGAAGATGTATTCGTAAACACCGAGCAATCTTTTGTATTGTGCATTCGAGATCTTAAGGTCTACTACGTAGGGAATAGTGCCTGAAGTAGCATGAGCTACAAGAAAGTTCTCAAATTTGTCCGCACTCGTTCTGTATGTGACAATTTGCTGCTCGGTCAATCCATACCCATCCTTCGAGATATTGGCTTTACGGTGGTGCGATTGTAGTTCTCGCTTTCTGTAAAAACAATGTTAGCAAAATTGATTGAGAGGTATGGGGTTTGAGACTCAGTATACTTACATACGGATCCATTCCTCGACGAAGGAGATGCTGCCAAGCTTGATAGTGTCTTTTCTAGAAATTCATGTTAGTCGAATTGAGTTTGCTTTGCGAGGCTGCAAATTCGAGATATACATACGCTTCTAAGGCCGCTTTGAACCATGGATGCGCTCTTGCATTCAACTCCTCCAATTCCATAGTACCTGTGGCCGTCTCGGCCATCTTGATTTCGCCGCTGCAAGGCGGTGTCAAAAAGTCAGAGAGCGACATTCTCGATAGTATTGATAGATAGACGAGAAGATGATAAAATAAGATAGTAGGTCCAGAGTATTTGATATGATAGACTTTAATCTGATACTGTCACTCAGACGAGTTATGGCCAGATACAAATTGTGTGATATGAAGTATATCTCGAGAATCGTGATGAGAACCTAAATTTTGCCGACAGGAAACTGCATGTCGAGCCAGCTCAGGTCGAGGGTGGTTTACAGACGTCTACAAAGGTCCAAAAACCTGTGATGAGACGTATGGTTATAGAGCAGAAGTGTTAGAGATGGAGGAAGGGAAGAATTTTTGTGGAGACCCTTTTAATGTAAACATTATGCGAGATCAATAGAGCTAACTAACAGCGTGAACGGCCGATCTTCAAACCGGTATTCTTTTGGAAAGAGAGCACTATCTTTTATGCTATTGATAATCGTTGGAATAACAGGTTTTTGATGTGGAAAGAAAGTGGGAGCGGATGTGTTTGTAAGATAATTCGATATATGTCTTCGAAATTTGAGAATATCGATTTGTTTCTGTCATATATGTCACGTTGTAGATGCTGTTATACGAAGCATCGTATATTTGTCGAGACCTACGATACCTACGTGACTAATACACGTGGCTGGTTAAGAAGCTAATTGTCATGAATGTGATGTGCATTGGAGACTTGCTGAGACTTGTTGTTCGAAGGAATTTTAGCCGAAGACACTGAGATTGCTTCGATTACAGAAGAGACGAATCGAGCAGAATACAGGTATGATTCTTTTGGTAGACAGGATCGTCTTGTAAAGCATTGTGCGGCTTCGTTTTTTGAAACTTTTTTGGTGAGACGTGTTCACACCTAGCTAATACTCTGTGGCGTTATGCTCCGCTGTCGAGCTAGAACGAGAGATAAATATAGTAATGGCAGCTGGAAATCGTTTTCATTTTGAGAGCCCTCGTAGGCCAGTGGTATACTGTATCATTTATGTCAAGATCGAATTTCCCGTATTTTTGCACTTCCAGCGAGACTCAATCATGACATGGGAATAGAGTAATATATACGACCATGGTTTTGAAGATATTTCTCTTATTTTGGTGTGATATTTACCTTTCGAACAGTATTGAACAACTTTTGGGAGTGCCACCCAGATCTTGACAGCACCACCTAGGTCGGGAAACAACGGAGCAAGCCTTCTGACTAGGCTAACGACCTTTGACTTGGGCCGATTCTTGGGGCTGACCAAGGTACGGTTATCGTGAATACGAAATCTCAGATCCAGTGTGGCTGATAAAAACCAGAGGACAGCTTCTGAGCAATTCTTTTTTTTTTTTTTTTTTTTTTGCTGAAGGATCCTCCCTTCTTTGATTTCATTGAAGGGTTTGAACATGATATCCTTGTTATTTTTCCCTGTATAGATGCCCAATTAGATACTCAGTCATCATTAGAGTGATTATGCTATATCATGGTGTTATATTAGACCGTTGATACTGGTCCATCAGATGTATTTTCGGAGGCGTCGATCATCTAAGTATTGTCTGGGGTTTTATCCGGAGCTGGAATTTTTATTTCTGCGGAGGGTCGACATGGTTCTGGAGGTTATGGTGTTGCGGGGCCTCTATAAGACGAAGGCAGGGTAATGCCCTAGTTAATTTTTCAATCTGATCGCCCTCTAGAATCTTCAATATTATCTGCAGCTTATAAGCATATTATTATTAGTTACGACGAGTACCAGAACACTGACACTGGTCTGTAGTTTTTGCCAAATGTAGCCAACCATTTGATCTTGATTATTTTGTTTAGTATTTCTAGATTTCAAATTTGTGCGTCTGTACATGTGATTCAAGTTATAAAGGCGGTGCTCGCAAGTGAGATTTTCGGGAGGCAGTATGAAGCTACAACAAGAAAAATTTGAACAAAAAAGGATATTGGGGTCTTTCTATTGGTTGGATTGCTAACCAAGAGCCAATCGACATGTCATCGGTATGTCAAAATCGCCAATCAAAATGTACAAGGAATCCTGCATAGGGGTATAGAAAAATCGACATCAACATAGATGTCACTCATGGGAGAAGTGCCAAGGTCAAGGAAGAGAAAGAGATGCTTCGTGTGTGCTTACTTATATGGTCTGAAAATGATGAAGTCATTATTTACCGGATGTATCCTCGAGTACTTTTTCATTGAGATGAGTAGGCCTCTCTTCTCTCGTACGCACGCATTGAACACCATGTGGGGTAGAAGATCTACTGCATGAGGCATGACTATGGTAGGTTTTGATATCGAAATGTGGGTTGGTATTATCATTCAAGGCAACAACATGTGAAAATGCCATTGAAGAGAGGGAACGGAGGAAGAGCATTGGAATAGCGAGAGGTACTTCCTTACGAAAATACGTTTAAAAAACATTATGGTTGTGCCTTCCATTTCAACCTTCAATTGTGACAAAATGGTGATTATGTAATACTCTCGGTTATTCGTATATACATGAGTCCTTACTCCACCACCAACAGTGTATTCAAAGTCTTCTTTTGGGGTGTGGTAAACAACGTTTTAATCAACAATTCAGTTGATTAATATCCATAAGCTTTAATTTTCAAAAAACAATGTAGATCTTGGAAGGGTGCATACAAAATCATGTACTAAAGGAGCGCTAGAGTCAAGGCGTACGCTAAATCTCTAGTTTCCCAATCATCGAGTCGACTCCTTCCCCGCTGTAAATCATATCAACGGAAACTTCGGATGGAACCCGAGAGAAAAGAAAGCCTTACATACGCGCTTGGAACAAAGCATATATCTCTTTCCATTTATCAAAAATCGGCGTCTTACCAGCTCGCACGATCTGATATTTCTAGCAAAATGACGGTACCAACACTGCCTGATCAAACCATCTATCAAAGCATTACCAGAATAACACCAGCAAGAGAAGTTAGGGGCTAGCTTATACCAGCAATTACTGTGGTCAAAGATCGCAATGAGGATAAGGAGGAGGGGGGGGGGCTAGGAGGACAATAGAATCTTGATTACATGCCAATTCAAGACCCACAAATTTTAGATATGCAACGAATTCTTTCTAGAACTATCATTGGAGCATCAACCTCTCTACTAGTAGTTAGAAATTGTCTAGTCTCAGAGTCACAATGCTTGAAATGAGAGGATCCAACCAATAGCTTCGCTGATACTTCGAAATATAGAGAAGGCGATATTTTAAAATTCAGGAACGGTTTGCATAACGTGATTTAGATATCTTTAATCTACCAGGTTGAGAGAAGCATAAGAGTAGTGTGAGCCTGGTTCGACGGAGTGAAATGACTAGCGCCTTGATTCCCATGTAACGACGCCAAGATTGGAAGTGTTTAATACAGTCCATATAAAAATCCATCTTGTACTGCTTGAAGTTCCTCTCGTTTTTCTTTTCAACCCCTGAACTTCTCAAATCTTCACAATAATTCATGTGAATTGTCTTTGTGTGATCGCAGATACTACAAGAAATAGAATGAATGATTATAACGACAAGTTTTTATATCCCAGGCAGTGGCGAGGAGGGAGCTGGGCTCCTTTACCATCGTTTCAGAGTTTTCCATCTATGATCCATAGAGGTCGGAGTTAGAAATAACTTTTTCTATTCCCTATTTCTCTTACTTGTCCTAAAGAACCGTCGGGAACATCGCTAACTTTTCTTCAAATAAGCAGGAGTATGAAACTAATTTCGAGAAGAGCTGACAAAACAATAATATGGATACCAACGAACAAACCATCTTGTCTCATTCTGTACGAACAAACCCCCATCATCTACCAAGTACTCTCACCTATCTCTAACTGACGCAATGATAGATAGGCGGAACGAGTTTTCGCAAGTCGGTTCGAATACAGAGTTCCCGATGCTCTCGAGGAACTTACCAACGACCCTTTGACAATTAGATCATTACCTATACAAACCCAGCATTCAAGAACTCTGCCTATGTTGCAGACCACCTACAAAACCCTCGAATCGTCGGCTTAGTATCCTTTGAAGGGTTGTGATTGGGTTCCGGTATACACAATCCAGCATAAAACACAAGCAAATCCAAACAAAGCCCCCACAACAGGTTTACATTGGCAAGAGCAAGCATTTTCTTTTCACTCACTACAGCACATTATACCTTCAGTTTGGGGTTTGATATTGTTTTGATATCCAGCTGGTTTTGCTCCTGCGAGTTCTCGTGGAATTGATATTCCTAGGAGTGAGATAGATATCTAGTAGTTCTAGTGCAACCAACCCCCTTTCCAACACCTCGCTGAGAGGGATAATCACCCAAAGCTATGATTTTTTAACAGTGCAAAAGAGAAATTTCCGTGAAGAGATTGCAATCTTCCTTGCCCCTTGAGAATAAGATGTATCTTTTTTGTACGGGTTGACGTGCATCTCGTCTTTAAATTTGCCTCCTCTCATGTCCAATAGCCCAGTATGCTGGGTGATAACAGCCTGAAAAATAGTTTTCTGAAATTTTCATCGTGAGAATAGATCTAGGGTATAAATGTGTTACTACTAGATACTATATTGAAGGAGCGAGAATATCAATATCACTCAGCATCCATGGAAACAGTACTTGCCGTCCCCTAAGGTACGAAGCTTGTCAGTTTTGATTGGCAACTATATAGTAGTTCTTTAGGCTTTCACCTTAAGTACATTTTTTCCCATTTACTATATTATCCATTCCAGTACACTCCATCTCATGGGTTTCGAAATCAGTTCATCATGTTGTAATGGCAAGTTGTAATGCCATATTTGACAGTGGCTGATTTCATTAATAATACATAACCTTAAAATACAGTTGAGCGAGCTGCTCTAGAGTGGATTTCGTAATCATAATTATATCTCCCTTTTCACATTGGATCTATAGAGGCTTTCCCGGTGCCTGATCCAGTGGCAAATCCATCATCTTGCTCTTGATACCAACAAAACTTGCTTCTCCAGCAGGGTCACCAAAGGTCAGCTGACCACTCATGATGTCTTGATCCGAGAGTTTCTCCAGCTCCTGCATGGTACGTCTCATATAACTGACGATCGTCGCAAGTCCTTTGATATCAACATCCTCGTTTGCCTTGAAGACATTCCTCCAGACGGCCGCTGCCAATACAGCATCGCCCTTGGCCAAGCCCTCATCATACGCTGCCAGAAGACCTCGCCACTGAACAAACATATCCTTAAGATATTTATTACGAGTACCACGAGCATGCATATTATGATTGATAATCATTTTATTCTCGGCATCATAAAAGAAGTGGTCGAGAAGATGTTGTTGCCAAGGCTGCGACTCGGCACCTGGAAAACATCGAAGACGAACTGAAAGAAGATATAAGTGAAGCATTGTTACCTGTGACCAAGTGCTGAAGGTAGGTTTTAACGCCAGTTCTACAGGAGAAAAGAAACATTAGCTTGGGAATGTGCCATCTAAGAAGGAGAAGTATGACGCACGATCATGCCACCAGCCTCTACCAACACCCAAGTCTTCACCTTCTTCCGTCTTTGGCATTTCTGCATCTGGATCTGACGCTTGTGGTATAGAGTAGTCTGCCTGTGCCCCGCAGGTTTTATAAAGCTCTTCTGTGGCTCCATATGCGGTATATGTTTCGGTTATGGCTTTGCCTGAAACCTTCTTGAATTCTCTGGCAAGACTTGGTGAGGTATGTGCAGAGTGTTTTGTCTTATCTCCAGCACGAGGCGGTGCGACAGGAGGGATTGATGTCCCATGATTCTGATTGACCTCTGCGAGATTGGCATATTTATCATTAGCTGTTGCGAAAGCTCGCGAGGTGGCGGGGTTGAATTGGGCAATGCTGTTCTGAAGAAGGTTAGTGATGGGTACTTGCGCTTCTTGAAACAATTGGGGGTTTATTCACCCTGGCAGTACGTCCGGATTGAAGTCTCAGCGCTCGCAGACATGAAGTACAAGTTTTTGAAGCCATTTTTGGATGATATGAAGTTGTCAATGGAGAGATGTAACGTTCATAACAGATTGGCCTGGATTATGACATGTACTCGAGTAGTCTAGCGCTAAGACGAACACAAACACCCGTGGACACATACACACATCAAATATTTTTTGTCGCGTTATTTATTTTGTTTTCAGCATCAATTCACGAAACAATTCACCGAAAATCACCCGTAAAATGCAATGTTTCTCAATTGAGCATCGGACTTTATTTTGATATAAAAAATGACTATCCAATCTATGCTCACTTCTCTTTTGATAATTATATTCTTGCAATTGATGATATAGAATTGAATACCAGAGTCATTTGCGCCTTCCACTTCGGCGCAAAAATTTCTATAGTCTAGACGTCATCTAGCGACTGCTAAGATAACAAAGAGTATCAATTTTGTACTCTTAATAATATAAGACGGTTTACCCCACATGATATTGTCTTGGATTATGTAATCCACAATTGGCCTGCGTCAACAACCTACCCGAGAGCTGGAGTAGACATAATATTCATCATGTTTGAGTCCATATCATTCATCCATATGTACCATGCTCAAGCCTCAAAGTAAAGATGCAAATCAAAGGTGATATTGTGAGGCCTATCTATCATATTGCTGTTCTACATTTTCGTCTGGTAGTTTTTCCAATCCAGGAACGGATGTCAGGCATCTTTGTAGACAAAACCACTTCTCCGAACTCACTATTCTCATGATCTCAAATGTTTCTACTGTTCTATATTACCATTTATCCTTTAACTCGCAACATTCTCCAGCTCATATCTCAAACGTGACATGCCATTCGAAGTGGTTTTCTTAACAAAAAGGTGTCCTCATCTGAAGTTTTCCTATCTATCCCCTCACAACCAATCCGGATCGTCAAATTTCGAATAGCTCTGAATTAGTTCATTTAGTAAACATGGGAGACGTTGGTTTTTGGCTTAAGTCGAAGCTAGAAAAGCTTGAGAACGTTTTAGTTGTTCTAGTGCAAATGTCGATTTTACAGATAACCGATCAAAACCCCCTTTTCACCAACCGAAATGGATTGTCATGTGCTTCCTCCACCATCTTCAGCATATTTTTTCAATCAATGTAGAACTTCTACTTGATTTTTGATCGACAGGAAAGGAAACAATTGATATACAACGTCGGTTTTATTCAATCTTCTATTCGCTTAGCAACATGAGCGTTTTCTTGGATTGGATAAATGCCAACAGAGATTTTGAAATCAAGATTTATGAAGTTTAATTTCAGCAAGACAAATTTACTGTATTTGATCTCCATTGGTATGGTAGTAACACTGAGATTCATTGATATTCAACCCAATCCATATAAGCCTTGGCAACGTACTCATCAAGCTCTACCCTTTTTCCACCCAGATGAAGGAAATGAGTAAGTTGAGGTACAAGCTGTTTGAGTACAACAATCGTTGAACAGATTGAGGACATCACGTGGAAAAAGAATCTAACATCTGATTATGGGCGGTACTGGACTTTGGTCTTGACGAAAAAATTACTTGAACGTACAAGGTCCAAGGAAAGTTAGAAAAGAGCGTTCTTAAATCATTCAAAGATGTGTCCATAGCACAAATGAATTCATGTAGTACAATAACTCAGATTGCTGCTAGTTTTGGAACCATCTGAATATTCATGAGAGGGATTCAACATCAGAAGCTTGAATCAAAAGATAAAGGCATAAGATGGGGCCAACAAAGTAATTGAATTCGAGCAATCTTCAAAGTCCAAAGTCATTTATCATCAACAAATTCGTACTATACCCTTTCTATAACCGCACACAAGAAGCTAGTAGCCTACATATCTAGTATAAGATACGAAATATATATCCCTATTAATCTAACTACTAAATGAGCCACCCCATCACAACCCCCCCCCCCTCCAAAGCCTCACCATATCAGTAAAACCCATGATTCAACCATCCTGCCCCTCCCTCACCATCTCCCCCTCAAAACAAGTCTTATCCATAAATTCCCGAAAGTCGAGAAACATGGGTTCACATCGACTTTCTGACCTACGGATTTGGGAATGCAAGAAATGAACTCGTCTTTATTGAGGATATTGATAGGGCCGCGTTAGAGGAAATTCATGGCGATGACGGGCTTGATGAGGGGATATTCATAGCCGGTTGTTGTAGGTGTCAAAGATCTTGGCTTTAACTGAAATTAGAGACACTTGTCCCGTGAATCACACATGGCATCCATGTTCATCTCGAGCACCAGTTTTTTCCATTTTTTGAATCACTAGAATACACCCAACTAAGCAGAAACGAGGATCAGGAAATGTAATCACATTCAGGCCAACTATTCTTATCTAAATCGGTTGAACCTCTGAATCACCCAAAGTGAATTCCAATCCGAGGAAGACGTATATATATATATATATCAAATCTTACAACCAGAATATTCAACACGCCATCCAGACTTATAGACATACCGTTGAGATAACAACACGTAACACGATACATTACAATCAATCACCATGCAAGACTACACGCGACGGAACAATGCATCCTTGGATCCGATGGAAGTCGTTTACAACGTGAACTATAAGTCACTCACACGCAAACGACGCTAGGAGCTCGTTTTCAACGGTCGTCTTGGTATTCCTTCCTCGCATACCTGATCTCTAGGCACAAAGCTGACACGAATTGTAGCAGAGGATGTGAAATCTATACTCATTCCACGATTCGATAGGAAAGTTAAGATTGATGTGACATTGGAGTCAATTACAGATTAGGACAGTTTGATCGTTATATATCAATACCCGTGGAACTGCCACTAGGAATCTGGTATAGAAGAAACGTGTGGGGTCTCCACAAAGACTTGTACATCTGTAGATGGTTATTATTAGGGCCAGTCGTCCGCCTTTCTGGATCTAAACGAAGAGTTCCCTTTCATAACTATTTGTATCATTCAGCCAGTGCTATCTCGTGAAATCAGAATTTTGCTCGTTGACATGTCGATTACCGTGCGTTTAATGTATATTCGGAATCGTAGTCCATGTATGTATGTAGTATTCAGGTATATGCTCCAAGAGGGATGGGAATGCATGTTCCACGATCGGTATAATCCTATGTTCTCGAGTGCCTCAGCTTGAATATCCATCCGAACAATAAAAGTTGTAATGCTTCTGCCAATATATAATCACCAAGTAAATCTGCGAGCCATTCTTTGCTCGTCTTAGAGACCCTGTATATACTCCGGGCGCCATCTCCACATATTTCATTCTAGTATTTACCCCAAGCTTTCATTTGCGCAATTCCTCACTTCAAATTGAATTTTTGTCCAGCGACAACTGGAGCCGATGACGTTTTTGCATTCGACTTTCCACACATCGCGCAAGCTAATTTTTTGTTAGAACCTTCACAATCCATTCGGGACGAAATGAGGTACATACCGTTGGCTTTGTATGAGCACTTCAGACAATACTTTCTTCCCTGATCAACCTTGGTGCTGCATTCTTTACCGGTGCAAGTTGTCGAGTATGTAGCATAAGGATTTCTAGCAGCTTTCGACAACAATTTGCTCTGCCATTACAATATTAACAATGATAAAGTTGTGCGCGATAGAATCGAATCTTACCTTGCCTATACCATTATTCCCCAAGGTGGCGGAGGTCTTCGTACCAGCCTTAGATGATGATGATCCAGCTGGCGAACCAAGATACATGTCATTCTTCTTCTTGACCTCTGGCGTTGCCAAAGAGGTAGTAGAAGATTTCTTTTGGCACTTTGCGCAAACCATTTCGAGGCGTTATGATGAATATTAGTTGGAATTGAGATCGACTGTTATGTGATGTGATGTCAGTTATCAATTGCGGGAAAGTAAGAATGCGGGTGAGGCGGGACCTGATGGCCTTGCGTAGAAGGCTGAAGCGAGCTAGAGCTCTCCCTGTAACTTATTATTATAACCATCTTTATTATTGTGGATGTCAATCCTAATTTAGCAACCAAGACAAGATTCCAAGACTTAATACGAATTTCAAAGAGACTCCCAAATTGACCCTGAGTTTATTTATGCATTTAACGAACACGAAGACAGAACAATACATTGAAGTACGCGGTTCACGACGCACGAAAGAATTGGTTGCCGTTGACGAACTTAAGCGGCACTCACATTACATCCGCCATCCCTAAATCTCGTAAAGAGGCTATGCAACTATAACAAGTGAAGAGGACAACGAATTTCTAAGTTTGCAAAACATCACGACTATTTTGGACAACCAGGAATCGCATGATTACAATTTGATCCCCGCATTGAGTGCGACGACCTCGAGCTGTATTCCAGCATGGCTGGACAGCCTTCAGATAATCGGGACGACTTACTTCTCGATTTACACGATGAACAACCAATTTACCACACCGGGCAACGCGCCCCTATGAATGATGACGACCTCTTGCGCGCCTACAATGCGGATCATGATGAGTCGAACCCCAGACCTTCAATTTCTTACGACAACTTCGTTGGCGCACCATCTCCTTCTACGCCATCTACCACCAACAATCTCCCAGGAGGGCCTGGCTATCAAACGAGTGGAGCACAACCGCCATACATTCATGCAAACTCAGCATCATACAGTCAAACTTCAGGATTGAATAATTACCAACGGTATGCGGATGATTTGGACGATTTTCCGGATGATGGGCATTCTTCGGAGTATTATCACCATGGAACAGCAATTCCTGGTGACGGGGCAGAAATGAGGGGTCATGGTAGAAATCGCAATAGCATAATGAGCTTGGGAGGTGGAATCATGGGCAAGGCAAAGAGTATGTTTGGAATG
Source organism: Botrytis galanthina (assembly GCA_004916875.1). NCBI lineage: Eukaryota > Fungi > Ascomycota > Leotiomycetes > Helotiales > Sclerotiniaceae > Botrytis > Botrytis galanthina. The sequence goes on from PQXL01000062.1 coordinate 42,566, forward strand.
GGAGCTGAGTATTCGGAAATGGATCTACCTTTGACTGAAGCTGGGGCGAGGAATCGAGCAGATACACATGAACCTGAAACGCCTGTACAGTCTGAAAGTAAGCTGGGCAAATTTAAATTCGGATTTGGTAGAGGAAAGCCAGATCCTTCAACTCTTGGTCCCAGAATCATACATCTCAACAATCCTCCTGCCAACAGCGCAAGCAAATATGTGGATAATCATATATCTACAGCCAAGTACAACGCTGCGACCTTTTTACCGAAGTTCTTGTTCGAGCAGTTTTCTAAATTTGCCAATCTATTCTTCTTGTTTACTGCAGCATTGCAACAAATTCCCGATATTTCCCCAACGAACCAATACACCACCATCGGACCTTTGATATTGGTCCTCTTGGTATCTGCCGGTAAAGAAGTAGTTGAGGACTACAGGAGAAAAACATCTGATACTTCGCTGAACAATTCAAAAGCTCGTGTTTTACGTGGGTCTTCATTCGCGGATACTAAATGGATCAATGTTTCAGTTGGCGACATCGTTCGTGTAGAATCCGAAGAGTCATTTCCTGCAGATATTATTTTACTAGCCAGTTCGGAACCGGAGGGACTATGCTATATTGAGACTGCCAATCTAGACGGTGAGACTAATCTCAAAATCAAGCAGGCCATTCCAGAAACATGTGTGATGGTCAGTTCCAACGAACTTAGTAGATTGGGCGGAAAGCTGCGATCGGAACAACCAAACAGCAGTCTATATACCTATGAAGGTACACTTACCGTGGCTGCTGGCGGTGGAGAGAAGGAGCTTCCTCTGCAACCAGATCAACTTTTGCTCAGAGGTGCAACACTACGTAACACTCCCTGGATTCACGGAGTTGTTGTATTTACTGGTCACGAAACCAAGCTTATGCGGAATGCGACGGCAACGCCGATAAAGAGAACTGCCGTGGAGCGTCAACTCAATATTCTGGTTCTAATGCTCGTAGCTATCTTGATCGCGTTGAGTGTCATAAGTTCATTGGGTGATGTTATAGTTAGATCAGTCAAGGGAGCAGAATTAAGCTATCTTGGTTATTCTGCTTCAATCACCTCGGCGAAAAAAGTCTCACAATTCTTCTCAGATATAGCCACTTATTGGGTTCTGTATTCTGCCCTGGTTCCAATTTCTCTTTTCGTCACTGTTGAAATGGTCAAATACTGGCATGCAATTTTGATCAATGACGATCTCGACATGTATCACGACAAGACTGATACACCAGCTGTCTGTCGAACATCGAGTTTAGTCGAAGAACTTGGTATGGTAGAATACATTTTCTCAGACAAAACTGGAACATTAACATGTAATCAAATGGAATTCAAGCAATGCTCTATCGGTGGAATCCAATACGCAGAGGATGTGCCGGAAGATCGCCGAGCCACCAATATCGACGGTCAGGAGGTCGGGGTTCATGACTTTCATCGACTTAAGGAGAATCTCAAAACACATGAGTCGGCTTTAGCTATTCATCACTTTCTTGCCCTTTTATCCACTTGCCATACCGTTATCCCTGAACGATCTGATGAGAAGGGCGGAGCTATCAAATACCAAGCAGCATCACCCGACGAAGGTGCTCTGGTCGAAGGTGCTGTTTTGATGGGTTATCAGTTTACTGCACGCAAGCCAAGATCTGTACAGATAAGTGTAGGGGGTGAGACTTATGAATACGAGCTTCTTGCGGTTTGCGAATTTAACTCAACGAGAAAGCGAATGTCGGCAATTTTTCGATGTCCAGATGGACAAATCAGATGCTACTGCAAAGGGGCTGATACTGTCATCTTGGAACGGCTTGGTCCAGACAACCCACATGTTGAGGTCACACTTCAGCATTTGGAAGAATATGCTTCAGAGGGTCTAAGAACACTTTGTCTTGCAATGCGAGAAATTCCTGAAAATGAGTTTCAAGAGTGGTGGTCAGTCTTTGATAGAGCACAAACTACCGTCAGTGGTAATCGTGCTGACGAATTGGATAAAGCTGCTGAAATTCTAGAGCGGGATTTCACGTTACTTGGAGCCACAGCGATTGAAGATCGTCTGCAAGATGGTGTTCCCGAGACAATTCATACTCTACAAGAGGCTGGCATCAAGGTCTGGGTATTGACCGGAGATCGTCAAGAGACTGCTATCAACATTGGAATGAGTTGTAAGCTGATCAGTGAAGATATGACTCTTCTCATCGTCAACGAAGAAACAGCAATGGATACTAGGAACAATATACAGAAGAAGCTCGATGCCATACGGACACAAGGTGATGGCACCATTGCTATGGAAACTCTTGCTTTGGTTATTGATGGAAAGTCTTTAACTTATGCTCTTGAAAAGGATTTGGAGAAAGACTTCCTTGATCTTGCTGTCATGTGTAAAGCTGTCATATGTTGTCGTGTATCTCCACTTCAGAAGGCTTTGGTCGTCAAGCTCGTCAAACGCAATAAGAAATCTATCCTATTGGCCATTGGCGATGGAGCGAATGATGTCTCAATGATTCAAGCAGCCCACATTGGTGTTGGTATCAGTGGTATGGAAGGTCTACAGGCCGCCAGAAGTGCTGATGTTGCGATCGGACAATTCAGATACCTGCGTAAACTTCTCCTAGTTCATGGCGCATGGAGTTACCAACGTGTTAGCAAAGTTATTCTCTATTCTTTCTACAAAAACATCACGCTATACATGACACAATTCTGGGTATGCCTTTCACAGTTCTTTAAGTTGATCTACTACATAAACCCCTCATCTTCCATAATCTAATCCAGAGCACGCGAACAATTATTGCTGCTGCCACCCCCAAGATTCCTATTAACAATCTACAGTATTCATTCCAAAATGTTTTCTCTGGAGAAGTCATCTACGAATCCTGGACGCTATCATTTTACAACGTCTTCTTTACAGTGCTCCCTCCACTTGCGATGGGTATCTTTGATCAATTTATATCTGCTCGACTTCTTGATAGGTATCCGCAACTTTATCAATTGGGTCAAAAGAATACCTTTTTCAGACAACATTCGTTCTGGGCTTGGATTGGTAACGGTTTTTATCATTCTCTGATTCTATACATCGCCTCGGAACTTATCTGGTGGCGTGATTTGCCCCAGGGCGACGGCAAAACAGCGGGCCATTGGGTATGGGGTACAGCACTCTATACTGCAGTCTTGGCAACTGTTCTTGGAAAAGCAGCTCTAGTAGTAAACGTTTGGACAAAATATCACGTTATTGCCATACCTGGCAGTATGCTAATCTGGATCATTTTTATCGCTGTGTATGCTACGGTGGCGCCCAAGCTCGGCTTCTCCATGGAATATGAGGGTGTTATTCCGCGATTATTTGGAAGTCCTGTCTTCTGGATTCAAGGTTTGGCATTGCCTATGTTATGCTTGCTGAGAGACTTTTCATGGAAATAGTAAGGTTGTCCGTGGTATTATTTTTAGGAGATGCTAATCTATGCTCATAGTGCTAAACGGATGTATTATCCACAATCCTACCACCATATCCAAGAGATTCAGAAATACAACATTCAAGATTATAGACCAAGGTACGTTCCCGTTTCGATTCCGTTCTTATAAGGCAATTTTCTAACCAATCATTACAGAATGGAGCAATTTCAGAAAGCCATTCGCAAGGTTCGTCAAGTTCAGCGTATGCGTAAACAGCGTGGTTATGCCTTCTCTCAGGCGGACGAATCGCAAACCAGAGTCCTACAAGCATATGATACGACGAAGGAGAGAGGAAGGTACGGAGAGATGGCGAGTTCAAGTAGGAATCGTTGATAAAATTTTCCTGGGGTTTCAGCGATTAGAGCCAAGATGAAGCGGGTGAGCATAAAAAGGTTAGACCCTGGTCTGGTCTGACGAGTACGGTAGGCATTCAGGCTGGAAACGAGCTGGAATGAATGACTCGGAAAATTATGTTCTATGTATGATGATAACTGGAAGCTAGATCTTTTTTCTTTTTGGGCTAGGCCTGGTGGGTTATTTTTCATGAATGATTGCGATGCGCTTCTTCTTTCTCTGATTTTACTTCGCTTATATGAATAGCATACCTATGTATATCATTAGTTTTCTAGAATATCGTGATATCTTCTCTTCTTCGTTATATACACCTGATATCTTGCGTAGTTGTTCCCCAGCTTGGCCGCTGATTTGGCTTCACCTACATTATCATTGGAGATCTTAGGGGGGTTCGGGTTGAAACGATGCATGATTAAGAACTTGCGAGAAAGTTCTCGGTCTTCGGATCAATCCTCATTTTTTCTGCCATTGCCTTAATGGCTCTTAGGAAAGTGAGACCGTCCACTTTAGGAAATTTTGAATGTTTAGGGTCCCAAATAAGGAGTTCTGAGTTTTCATATTGCTGTGATGGACATGCCTATCTTATTAAATCATCAAACGTCTTTCATTCCACTTTCTCATTTGAGTGAGGCTTATTGTTGGCATTTATTACTTATAGACTAAATACATCAATTATTTTCCCCGCTACTCTGTTGGCGTTATTGGTCGATAGACTCCCTCAAACTCTAGATACGGCTTCTCAATCTCCGTAAGCACCAATCCAGGATTGTAATTTTTTGGAATGTTGATTTCCCATGTCGCGAAAGGTCCTGGGAGAGCATACGATTCTGGATCATCTACATTGCCAATAACCCCGTCTATTGTGGGATTGCTTGTTGCAATGTCGTAAATGAAATCCACAGGATATGTCTTGTGGGAAAAAGTGATATGAGCGTTCTTCGTATCCACCAATGTTTCGTCTCCCAGATGAGTCAGCACAACATGAAGCTTGCCATCATCAGTAGTAACATTGGGTAGAAACAAACGGACTCTCGTCAATCGGATGTCGACCATATTTGAAAATGGAGAATTGATGGCCTTCGGGTCAGGTGGGGCAATGCTCAGATGCAATAGTGCGCTATCTGAAGAATCAAACTTGATGCTACGCACGTCATCTTCACCGAGGCTATATTGTCGCGAGGAAAATGATCGCCTGGAGCCGGAATAGTCATCCAAATATTCGTTGTAGGCTTGGAACAAGGATTGATGAGCCGCCTTGACAAGGCCGTAAGTGTATTGAGACATGTCAACAGAGCAAAAGAATTGCTCAAGGACGTTTGTTGAATTCAATGCCTCAAAATTGTATGCTCTTTGGGCTTTGTACAGCCAACCTTGAATATTCTGCAGCTCTGCTACATAGATTTTCTTCATAGCAATGGTCATTGTCGGACTATCCATCGTCAAAACCGTCTGCCTCTCAACATTGGCAAGATTTTCGATCACTGCATCCTGGGCTAGATTCTCCGTATAGCATTTCACTATCACAGCTAGACAGCTGTTATATCGGACAACGGCTGCATTCCTCTTCAGGACTAGATCTTTTCATTCCACAATGTTAGCTGGAGCAGTTAGAAGTCTCGGGAAAATCAAGTATACGTACCCACATAATCCTGGAGCATCTTCTTCAACTCCGCCGTCTGGTCTTTCAGAATATTGTTATAGTTACTCAACAGAGTGACCACTTTATTTGCTGTAATCTGTAGCTTCGCTGCTCCTGGATCAAGCAGGTCTATCTTCCCTACTTTGCTGATAACATAACCTTCATAAATGCTATCAAGCTCTCCCGAGATATTTGACACATTGTCTAGCAACCAAGTTTTCTCATATTCTACACCCATCTCGTCCGGTATCTTTGATTGGCTCTCATTCAGTAGGCCAACTCCCTGCAAGACTGCCATGGGCATGGTCTGCACCATAAAGACTTGGCCAAGGGCCTCGAGCAAATCGGAAAAGAGAACACCACTGTGACCTTTAATATCGCTTTTGATGTAACCGACTTCGGTCGTCAGATCTCCACTCATCTTCTTCATTGGCTTTGTAAAGCTCTCAATCTGGACCATTCTGTCCTTCATCTCTTCTTTTGCAAGTTTAATCAACATGTTGTTGCTGGCCTTGATTGTGTCGCACGCAGCTTTAGCTCTGCTCAGGTACGATCTCCTCTCTTCTTCTTTCTTCGAATGGTTCACGTATTCGGTGTAGTACGTCTCGGCTTCTTTTAGAGATTCCAAACTTTCCTCTATAATGCCCCTGTACGCTTCGTACCGTCTCGAAGGGGCTTCATACTCATCGTGTCCATAATAGTCTTTTCCAGAGTTGAGCTGTGTCAGCACTCCATCGACTTCATCTTTGATAGCTTGAAGATCCGAAATAGAGGCCAGCTCTACGCCTTCTTGTGCTCTTGGGATGAATAGACGAAGCTCGGCTTCCTTATATGCCGTGATCAACCTTGGCTCATTGCCAAGATCTTTTGGTCTGTGATTCAAAAATAGCAACCTATCTCGCAGACGCTGCAAAAGGATCATGCATTTCGCTCGATTTTCATCCCCGTCGACATAATAGTATAATTTTGCTTTGTCAAGCAGCATACGACATTGTAGAGGGTGTACGAAGCATATGTCGCAATCCCAGATGGCTTCTGGGTTCAAGATCGACTTGACTGACCAGGTTCCATCTTTACCTGGCTTACCATTCGTACCTCCTGATATTGCTTTACCACCGTGTCCTCCAGTGACTTTCTCACATTGTGTGAATGATGCCAGTACATCTTCATCGATATTCGAGAATTTCGCTAAGATGCCAATGATGTCATCTCGGAAGTCATCCCTATTACTGCTTTTAAGGTCATGTTGAATTTTCACAAAATTTTCGGACAGGTCGAAGGCCCTTTTCATTTCCTTCGTGCCACAAGCTTCTATCAACTCATTTGTGTTGCTCTGGAAGTCAGAAGGAAACTTTTTGCTCGAATGAGACAGGTCAGTAATGACCTGAATAGCCTTACGATAGGCTTCACCAACGATACTGCCAAACAGAACTGACACGGTCCCGCCATCTCCGCCATCTCCACCATCTCCACCATTTTCTCCACCAGTGTCCGTGTCTGCTCCAAAGGCGCTATCACGACTCAGTCCATCCCCTCCCGCAACTAAAAATAGACAATCGTTAGCATCCTTTGTGTATGTGAACACAACAACACATCGCTGGAAACGTCATATTACCTGTTAATAAAAGAGAATCGACATTCTTAGCACCAATATGCTCCACATAAAACTCAATGATGCCGCCCCGATATCCGTTCATCTCATCCTTGGTCCCATCTTCGCCGGTGAGATCGATGCTCAATCTCGAATTCCCCGTTGTGTCAATTTTATGAGTGAATATTCCACATCGGACCGGTTCAGTGTTGCTCTTGCTCTTGGTTTGTAAATTCTTTCTTAGCATGAACGTCTCCACGTAGAGATCCAGTGGTGCATCTAAGCCCACCTCAAAATCGAGGGGTGTCTCAGAAACTGACACAATCAATGTTGGGTCTGTCACAGGATATGCAATGATGTCTGGATTGGGTGGTATAGGCATGGTAAAAATTTGATTTCTCACGAAATGGGTTGGTTTGACGTTGATAAAACTCGAGAGTTCAATTTGATTGAGCAAGTCTTTACTGGTACTTATAATGTTGGACTATTGTTTAGTGGCAAAAGTGATTGAATTGTGCAAGCAATCATACATTGAGAGGAAACAACATTCAAGTCAAATGACTCGCGCATCTTTGGTTGCATCGCGCATGAAGCTGTACAGTGAAAGTGGATACCCTTTCAGCTGGTCACAAGTATTCATGGCGCAGACGCGGGGAAATGCAGCCCGCTCTTTGTGTTCTTTTTTCTGTCTCTGTTGACAGGTACAACTCAACATTACCCTTCTTTCTTAACTCTAGTGCAGGTGTAACATTGTTTCCCCGCATGCAGAGTGGAAGTGACATTTCAAAATTGTTCAAATGACTGCAAATCTTCATGCCGATGGTCTAATGTAATACCTCAAAACTAGGCCATTGGGAATGGCTGGAGTCTTGCATGATTTTCTGTTGGTGAAGTGTCGCTGGGAAAAATTGATGGCTTGAACACTTACGTATCGGAAATCTTCTAAATCTCTCGGACAACTTGATATCCTAATCCATCAGAATTTAGCGACTTATCTGAAGGCATCAGCTTACATGAATACTACAACTCAGTTCAATGCATCGGCTTATCTGGATTTATCAATTTACCTGCATTTATGTATGCCGTAATGGATTGCAAGGAGGCTTGCACATACACAGCTGGATAGCCAAGAAATTGAAAACATTGATGGCCAAGTCATGCACAATTTCATTTTCGGTTGGTCGCCTTGTCGAACTCGAGTTGAAGATATCGGATCTTATCTACTTTGATTTGTCGATTGTCTAAGTTTGTGATACAGCCGCTTGCAGCCGATACCGACTTTGTCATCCTATGCAGCTGTGAAGGTCTTTTTTGGCGTCGATTAGTGTCGTGAAACTTCGTATTGGAGATATACATCTCAGATTAATCAGGCATATCAGTAGTATGAACGCCCAATGATGATCTTCAGATCGAGTATTCAATCTTCCAAACGAAGCATATATAGATCTTCTTTCTTTGAAGATTATACATACCATTTGTTATCCTATCTACATATCAACTCCTTCTCTACAATCATTTCAAATACCAATTTCTGAAATAACTCAATTTCAAGAATCATGAACGGCACAATAGTAACACCACAAGAGTTTCACGATGCTCTCAAGCAAAATGTCACTGACAGTTGGGATATGATGGTGGCTTATGCCCAAGATCCCCTCAATCGATCCCTTTCAAAAGCTTGGGATAAGAAGGAGGAGTTCACCAAGATTCAATTTAGCATTCGCAATACATATGATGTTATTGTAATTGATCAGGATTTTGTCGTTGACCTCGGAGCTCCTTCTTTGCAGTTCAACACTACTGCGGATATCCCAATCGCTGTTCTCACTATGACGGTGAATGGTACCATTACCACGACTATTTCTGAAGAAAAGCACCCGGGGACACCGAAAATTATTCCGAAGGATGTCTTATCAATTACAGGTCACTGTACCAATTGTTGGGATCACCGGAAACCAAGTTTGGGACGTGCGTTATTCATCACTCTGATTTCCTCACCTCTTTGACATGAGTTTGTTCTAATGGTTTTGACAGGAGGGTCACGTCATAAAATTCGAGGAGAAGGACGAGGATAAAGCCTGTCATCTTATTTTTCATTTCCAGAATTCTCAGACCACATGGGACATGCTGGGGCATTCTTCAAGCTCTCTTAACGATGACACTATCGACAAATCAATGCAACAATCCTTGGACAGCATCAAAAGTCACTTCAAAAATAAACAAAACACCGACTGGATCGACTATAAGGTAGCAGAGGTGACTAACAAGAAACACCCCACTGCTGCCAATCGGGAGCTACTTTGCCCCAATTCCTTTACGATGTCGTCTCAGAAGGGCTTTTTGCTAGTTTTTATCACGACAGTTGGAACAGATGATAACGAGAATCCTCGTTTCAATACAAAAGGTACAAAAACTATCGCGCCTATATTCAAAGACTACGAAGCGAGTATTATCATTCAACATGACCTTTTTGTGTCTTACATATGCGATCAAATGAAAGCAACATTCAAGGGACAGAAGATAACGATCGCCAAGGATGACACTTCGACCGGAGCTAAGTTAAGTATGACTATGGACGATACTGACAGCTGGGATCTTAGCAAGCATCTGGGTCACCTAGATTTTACATGCAAGCCGCAGATTGAATACAAGAATTTTGATTTGACTCTCGATCTCTCTGACGACAGTAATTTTGAAACTAAGTTCACTTGGACATGGGAACCCGAGCTTGAGATTGAGTGGTATGCTGTAGAAGATTCTCAGGGAATAAACACACGTAATTGGGGGGTGGTTAACACTACAAGCAAACTTAGCACGGTCAGTTCTGGCACCTTCTTCATTTTAAGATGACCAAAGCACTAACGATCAATCCGTCAGAATCCGACAACATTCTTCGGGATTGACAAAGAGAAATCTGAATTACAAATGGCATGCAAGATCAGCAGGTCCAACGACAAACCCACAATGGACTACAAAGCCAAAAGTGTTGATGATAAAGACGATGAGTATTATAAATGGACAGGATCTGATAGTATTCCACACGAGTTCGATGAAGATAAGGGGAACGTTCAATACCTGATTCCCAGTGACATGGATTTTGAGTTTAAAGGTCTCAACTACTTTTCAGCTCAGAACGTGTTCGTTCCAGGAGTGAAATTCATAGAGGCTAAAACTGAAATGATGCCTTATGATGTGGTGCTATTAGGAACCATGCCTGAACAGCCAGAGGAGCCAACTGGATATCGTTCACTGCCTAGACGGATAGTCATGATGAGCGACTATGCAACGGCAGACCCGATTGGAGACTTCATAGAGGATATCTATAGTAATGGATATTTCCTGGGAGACTTGATTCACCATATTGCAAACAAAGACCCAGAGGGAGTCGCTAAGGTCATTCAAGACAGAGGTTTTGAAAATCTTGATCTTGATGAAGTTCAGCAGACGCTTAAAAGGTGTTCGATCCCTGGTCCTGATTTTGATGTGAGATATGCAGGGGGTAGCTATCAAATTCAGGATACTTCCAGCACTCCAGTAAAGGAATTGTTCGTTCATTCGCGTTATCGCAATATCTGGCGTGAGTATTCAAACTGCTTATTTTTATTGATCATGAACAATGGCTTACTAATGTTTCTCTAGTTGATGATCAAGCAGTTCAATCTCAACAGACACAATCAGATGGATCGGTTACCTTTACCTCTCATGACGGCAAGCGCTCATTTCAAATAATGTTCAACGTTGATGTTGATTCAGAATCTCCATGTGGTGGTGTAGAATTTGAAGGAACCTCATGGTCTACAGGAGAACCAGAACTGAAAACCAAAATCGGTGGCCAGCGAGTATTCCCGTGGAAAGATTCACCTTCCCTTCGACATCCGAAAGACTTACCCATGGAAGATTCAGCCACAGATGCAGAGGCACTTCAGTATCTCTCTGTAGCTATGGATTTAGTTGCACCAGATGGTGGAGAGTCGATAGATGACAAGGAGCCAGTAGAATTTACAGAGCCTATAATGATTTTCTTTGGTGCTGTTAGCGCTACTCTTGCTGTCTTAAATATCCAAAAATGGTTTAGAGAGAGCAAGGACCAGTTTGTTGGTGCATACGCGAAATGTCGAAAAATTATTCTGCGAAAATCCGGCAACAGTATGGGGTACGGTCTGAAAATGCCTAGTGTTCAAGATATGCAGAAATCTTTTACTAGCAAGTCGGAACCAATATTCAATGCGCAAATCAACGAAGGGGTCTTCGAGAAAGAAAAAATCATCGAAAATTCTCAAAAGCAGATTCTTGAAGACATGAAGAAATCAATCAGTGTCGATGCAAAGTTTAAAAGCAAAAAGAAATATGGCACAGCTTTTCAATTAGACGAGCAAATGGGAATGGAGCTTGTACGGAATGTCGTTGAAGTTTATGCCGACCAAGTATTCAAAGGCGATGTGTATGAAGAATTTATGGGTGCAATTGTAGATCATCTTCTCACTGTACACGACAAAGATGCTGCGCTTCGAGAGGGAAAACTGATTGCTTTAAGAGTCAAAAAGCTAACAGAAACAATCACAAATCTTCAGGCGGAACAACTAAATACTCAGCAGGAGTTGAGAAGGGAAAGAGCAAAGGCACAGGAAGAGCATTGGACACAGGAGGATGTTGATAAGATGGAAGCGAAATATAAGACGGAAGTTGAGGAGAATATGAAGAAGCAGACTGACGCTGATACGGAACGATTTGAACAACAATCGGAAGGCAGAAAAAGTGATGAGAAGGCTAAAGAACTCTTAGAAGAGGCGGATAAAAAGAAAAAGGAAAGGGAAAAGGCGGAGAAGAAATTTTGGGAAGATAAATAGGTCTGGATGATCACTCTTCTGGAGATCACTGGCGTGAAAAAACGATGGGTTTGAATTTCAATGCTTTTTACATGGTGTAAGCTCGCGTAAAAAAGTTGTTCAACACAATTTCTACTGCAGTACACTTCGTTTCGCCATGCTTGCTTAAGAGCCCTACGTAACAGGGCTATTTTGACAGATCATCAGCGAGCCTTATCAAGGTAATCATGGCCACTATTATTCCAGTTGTCAAATAGGGCACGTTTCAACATGCACATCTCGTATGATCCAATCATCGATCCATGTTGCATACTGCAGACTTACGAAGTTCGCGATTAGCATACAGTCTCCATTCTTTACGGACTGCTGTAAAGGGATACTGAAATTTATCCATCATATCTACACAATGCATACCCCCACTCGGCAAACAAATGATCTCATAGAAGCGAGCTGCCAAGAAAAGCCTCGTATTACAAGCCTTCTTGCAGCTAAGGAAGGTCATGTATTGCCAAATCACTATGTCCGTTGGAGAATCTACTTTTCCATATTTGTACTTCTTCTCACAAAATATTCATAATTTCCTCGAATTCACGCAACATACTGGAGATAAAATCATATAATTGATGAAAAGCTATCTTAATGGTTGCATGTGCCTTCAGTGGCAGGAGAACTGAAAATTCCTTCACGTTGCAACAATACATGAAGACGTATATTCAATGAAAGGCAACCGAAACGGAGCGAAAGGAGAGCTGAATGAAGGAAACAGAAAAATGAAAGACATGTTCTAAACCGAAAAGCCTATAAGCCAATTCACTCCGGGACATCACCTGTCACAATATACTGCTTTTCCTTCTTAAAAGCCGACACGGTCTCGTTGGATAAATTGAGGGTATCAGCTACAATCTGCTTGGGAGTCAAACCAACCCATTGGCCGACCGAGATATCTATCACGCATTAGCATCCCATCAAGTCATAATAACAAGCAGCAAACAGAACTCACCTGAGAAATGATCTGCCTGCAAAACTTCAATAAAGATCACATTATCATTCCCAGTATTCTCAACATAATGCGTCATTCCTTTGGGAATATAGCCACAATCACCCGCACGGTAATCGAACGTTCTTGCTAGCCCCTGAGCTGCATATATACTAATTCTCGCACTGCCAGATATAAAAAAGTTCCATTCATCGCTTGTGGTGTGCCAGTGGATTTCGCGCATAGCTCCAGGATGCAGAGTTACGACTGCGGCCGAAAATTGAGCTGCGAGAGGAAAGGATTTTGGATCGAGTATCTTGATTGTTCCGCCGGGAGTATCGTGCGTCAGAGGCGCTTTGGAGAGGTGATAGGAGTAGGAGAATTCTTTAGGCACGAGACCAGCCGAGCCGGTGATGTTCTGTTCGGCTATATCGGTGGGAGCCTTTGTGCCGGGGAAAATAAAGAGTTCTCCAGAAGGAATGTCCGACCAGGCAGATTTGGGAAGCTGAAAGTTCTTGGAAAGGACTTCAACCTTGATGACGTTAGCTCTTGATATCATAGGCACTATGGGATTTGTCATACTGGGTTATGTGCAAAGACTTCTGAAGCCAAGAAGGTATTGTCTTCGGAGAAGCTTCCGTCATCGAAGACCAAGAGAAATTCCACTCCACCTTTCAATCCTTGCAGAGAGTGTGGCACTCCTCTAAAACGATTTTCGTCAGTAAAACCATAAGCTGAAATATCACGCCAAGTGACACCCCACCTCAAGCGAGCATAACATGAGGTAGAGCACACGGTGGCTTGGATCACTTACGGAGGGAAATACCAAACATCACCCGCACTCAAATCATCGACAAAAGTCTGGCCTTCATCATTAACAGCTTGAAGTCTCACACTCCCATTGAAGATGTAAGCCCACTCTGCCGCCTTATGCCAATGTAATTCACGGTAAGCGCCCTCTTCCAAACGCATATCTACACCTGCCATTTCTGTGGCAACAGGTATATTGTCAACGTTTTGCTGTCTCGACCATCCTCCATGGCCGAGTCCTAGCTTCGCATGGCTGAGGCCCATGGGCCATTGTGCATTGCTCACACTTCCATGATCTGTGCCTGGAGGTGCAAGTTTATCAGGGTTAAGGATATCGTATGGTGAAGTCCTTGGACCCGGGTCAGTGCCACCTTTGGAGCCTCGGATAGGTTGAGGGTTCGCGATTGTGCTGAAGTCCAGAGAGGCACCCACAGTTGCTGGATCTGTTTGGCCTGGTGCAAGTTCATAGTCGACATTGTCGGTATCTTGATTGATGACCACGTTCGAAGGGTTGTAACCAAGAAGAGGATCTCCAGTTGGTGCTGCCAGAATGCTCTGTTTGAGAAAGAAGGTGATCAGCAGAGTCGTGTGAGCATTGATGAAATGCATGTTTGAAAGATTTTTCGCTATGAAAGCTGAAAGTATTGTTTTGAGAAAGAAAACCGAGTCTGCTTCAAATCAAGCTGTGCAAAGCGATCCGAACACATACCTTTTTATCTCTCCAGCAAGCGCACCTGCTTCTAATCCAGATTCTCTCGATTATCCCTCGTGTATCGTCATTTCACCGATCCGACGCTGGTGATACGGGGTAGAGCACCATTCAGGTCAAGATACAAATTCTAAGGAGGGCTGGCAGTCTCTTGGCAATGTTTTCCACACAACGACGGCATCATTTCAGTGAGGTTTGACCTCGTTCTCGGTCATAGATCGGTGATAGATTGGCAAGATTCGGTATTTTTTGGAAAAATGAAGCACAATTTCTTTCCTATCACGATTGACACGCGTTTGATGCGGGGCAAGGCAAGATAAAATGACTAGTTTTCCCCACGGTTTCAACCATGTAAATCGAAACTACATCTAGAACCCATGAATATGCTTAAATATAGACTTATACCATGTGAAAATTCTGAAAACTTTTGGGCATAACCAACATCGCATTGCGTCAATGTTGCACAACAAGCCATTTGATAGGTCTCCAGTCACTTGAAGGAGACGATGAGCTCTGGAAGATCTGCATCGAGTCCGTTATCAGCAGTTCAGACCTTCTTAATTCTAGAAGTACTATCGCGAAAGACCACCTGACTATTTCGAGCAGTCTTCAACAATCAACCGGTCATCTACCTGCCGCTTCAGTAATTAGCGATTCGTGTACAACTAATCGCACTTGTCATACATCATCGCTCCGGACGTCGTTGATGTCCAGTCTGTTAAAAACAATTTTATTAGAATGGTGGTGTGGGAACCGGCAGAATTTAACTTACTAGCATTTCAATTATTCGTTCTCTTGCCCCAGAATACGCAATAAGCGAATGCCACACAGGGGCATCCAACCAATAACAAAATTCCCCGTTCACGTTGCATTGGAAACCTTTAAGCTTTCTTGGGAAACCCATTTTCTCGCTGCAGCCTATAAATAAGCTTTGGACAAGCCATGCATTGGTAATCAACCAATCTTGGGGGTTAATTAGTGATCATCAACTGCCGTCCAGATTGGACTCAAATCCAGCTGCCTGAAAAGGCAAGTACGGATCGGAAGAATATAACGAAGCCCCTGGATCAATGTAATTGCTATTACCTTGGAAATTGCTATCCCAAAGACTCTGCGTTTCTTGATCAGTATGTATTCAGTGAGAAATAAATAATCACTTACCCAATCGAGACCTGTCGGATCATTCAAAATGTCTTCTATCATACCAATATTTGGCGTAGAAGAGTCACTTGGGCTTTCCTCGAAGTTGTTTGATTGCAAGGAATACATATTTGGAGTAGAATAATTTATGGGATAGCCTTGGTGCGGAATGGAAGCGGAAAGAACCTCGTGATGCTTAGGGAGTAAGGCATTAGGGTCAGATTTGTTCGTCATCTCCTTTGAAAGGTCTCTTTGGGTTTTATTTACGGTAGACCAATGATCAACTTTGTTTACCATGGCCTTTAGTACTTTCGAAAATTTCATGATATCTTCCGATGCAATCTCGGGATTGTTCCATATTCGGTAAGATTTGGATAAAGCGTGCGAAATATCTTTTACAGTCCAATCGATTGGAAAGTTTTGAAGGTTGATATCCATAGATTTTTCTTCGGCAGCCATCAACTGCCCAAGATAAAGACAAAGAAGTGTTGCAGCTAAGAGGAAATCGTAAGTCATTAAAGAAGATGTAATCCATTTCATGCCATGTGTCGAATAATCCTTGGTTGTCTCGTTGGTCATGTAATTTTGATATTGTAGAATCAGCATTGAAGAGTCGACGCACGCTTTGACAGAGTAAGAGTGTTTCTGCAACGATTCGGCTTCCGAGAGAAATTTACGATGAAGAAAACAACGTGCTTTAAGATAAGTCATTTCAATTGAGAACTTCCGTAATCTGAACATAAAAGAACCGCTGTCGAGATCGTGAATGGATTTGACTCGAAAAAAATCTGGGATCTCTTCAAGAGCGCTGAAGAGTAATTTTTCAAGCCTCATGACTTCATCATTAGAGATGGGAGTAACAAGATTTGACGCGTCAAATATTTTACCAAATACCAAAAGAAGGCGATATTTAAAAAGTGCGTGGCCTATTATAGGTGATGATTCATACTCCGATCTGATGGGTGGTAATGCAACCATATTTTCATGAAGATCTTCGTCTAGGAGATGATTGGGAGGCTTTGTATCATACGTCCCTTCGATTATAATTCGAGGAAGTCCAACTTGACATGAAGTCTGAATATCAACAAGTAATATTGCACCCCACAGTCGACGTTGCATTTCACCGCGGAAAACTGATATATTGGGATAATGAGAGGCATCTCGGTGCATACCCATCCGCATCGCTGCACGGACAACCATCCCAAAAACCATCCAAGACCCAAATAGTGTATCCTTGCTTTCGCAATACTCACTGAGATAATAAAGTAAAAGAGTGTCGACAGTATACAGTCCTGGTTCCGTGTAGTTACTACTTATGAGGCACTGTACAGTTTTCTCACGATATAATCTGGTCCGCTGTTCTGTGTCTCGTATTGCTGAGTCTGATAGTGCTGAGATTGGGACATCTCCTGTTCTTAGCTCAAAGTTCGCGGCGAGACATATTATGGAGAATAGAAATCCAATCCAGGAAATAGATTTTGAGTTGGGATTATCCCAAAACTCGGCATACTACAAAGGAGTTAACGAATGAGTCGATCTCTTTATTTTGGAAAGTTCTCACCTCCTTTTTGAAAGTCGGTATGTGTGTGATAACTATATGCTCGTCAGCGTTCAATCCCATCTCCATAGATAATATTATTTTACAGGAAGCGTCAATCGCAGTGAAGTAGTGATCGACCAAGTTATCAACCAGAGGTTTCGACGGGAGACAAGCAAGGATAGATTCCCTCGAGGACTTCCTATTGTCTCCAAGAAGTAGCTCAGGCCCTTCATAGGTGTTCTTTCCACTAGATGTACCCTGTGGCCATTCCTCGGATCCCAATGAGTCTTTCAAGCCGGCAATCTACGGAGCTGTCAGATACTCATCGGCTCATGCGAAGAATGATACATACATTCTCGAGTATTGCCGCCCAATGGGCCCCGCCGACATAGTTCTGCGACTCATCTTCAACAGATATGCGTCCGATGGAATCCGCACTTTCAGATATCGTAGCATCATCTGGCCATGAAAGTTCTCGGGGCTTAATTGTAGAGCTTCGAAAGCCAGGTGAGATAGTTGGTTTCGACGGCACTGTTGTATCTTTGGCTTGATTCATCAAAGTCACGACTAGCTCCTCTAGATGTTGGATTCGGTCTTGAACATCTTTTGGTTTCTCTCTGGTTCTCTGGGCATGAGATATCTTCGCACGTGAACTGTGAATATATGTGCATGATGAAGATAAGTCTCTCTTGGAGCAATTATTGCATGGGGAATTGCGGTCGCATTTTAATCTGGTTAGGTCAGTGTAAGGTCAATAAAGAGTAGATCGAATTTTATTCGCATACTTTCGAGTTCTACAAAAGGTGCATGACAATTGTGGCTTGAATCTTTGCCGACTTGCTTTGGGTACAACCTTCTTTTCCCGTGAATTATCCTCTGTGTTGTCTTTGGGGGGGAAAGATTGTGATACAGTGTCTGACAATTCTGAAGCAGTTGCGGGTACAAGATCGGCCATAATAGTTAAGAAATACTAGTCTATCACTAGCAATTTATCACTGATAATATACCAGACAGTCTTCAAAAAGGGAGATGGAAAACGGGAAATAGAGAACAGATCAATTGGCCAACTGATTGACTGGACGGCGGAAGACAGCGGGGGCTCACGTGATGAGGATCAGGAACGACTAAATGATTTCCAACCTATCAAATTGAGGTTAACCTTATTTGAACGGAGATAAATATCAATCTCCGTTGACCCTCCGCTGACCATCCGCCGATTATCACGCCCGAGGCGAAGATTGTTCTTATGATATTGAGTTGATTTACGAGATTGAAACAGCGAATTCTGCATACCCAAATTCCATGCTCAGGACCTCCAGCCTCCAGGACCTGAAACCCAAATAGATAGGCGACAAGAAGGATGGCATAGAAAGGAGCACGCAAGACTCTATATAACCAGTACGATTTCAGAGTCTCAATATGAGGGCAGATGGCACGCACTTTGACATCTTTTCTTTGTTGTCTCAGATCCAGCTTACAGCGTAGCATTAAAAGTCCGTGTTATCCAGTATCACCTTGATATGCCTCATGTCCACAGCCATAGGACCTGGTCTCGTCTTAATCGTTTCCACTTTCATCAAGAAATGCTTATAAATCGCACTGGCAAATCCGGTACCTGTTGTGTTCCTAATTATCATGAGCAGAAATAATGTTCTTGCTCTTCCAAAGTTTGGTAACATACTCCGGCAGTACACTTCCTGTATCTACCAGTAATAGTGGTTGCCATAAAATTGCAGCAGATTGGGCAGGTACACAAGTCCCAATCCCGAGCGCGGATTTTGTTAAAGCTGCTTGTTTGGGATTAGGCAGTTTGCCTCTTCTGGCAACACATGCATACATGTGCTTGAAGATCTTATCATAGATATACATGACACGCATGTGGCAGGAGACCAGAAGGAAAAATCTGGTGGGTGATCAAATCCTTGATGGATAAAGTTGTACTTGATCAAATCGATGGCCGGGGCTCGCCCTACATTTTGATATCAAGATTTCCTGAGTCAGTGATCAAGTTGAGGTGTTTAGTATCCACCAGAGATTGTGTCAGGCAGTGGGCGGGGTGTTGTAGATCGAAAAGCTAATGTAAGAAGCAGACTTGCCCAAAAGCGTATCCCGAGGTCACCATGCTCATATCGACCGTCACCCTTTCTGGACAATTGACGGATAATGTGATCTTTTGCATCCCTAATCACTCTAGTACGATTGCCAGAAGCACCTTCGTCAACAATGAGCAGGCAACTTGTGTCTTCTTCAAGGGGTGTGAGGTCTATATTACAGCTTCGCAGTTGAATTGGTGCATCGATTTCTTGGCCACTAAAGCTGTGCTCACCTGGTACTGTCGATGGGATATTGGAGCGTCTATAATCAAATCAACCCAATCTTCCGAAAGACCATGCGAGGTCAACTAAATATGGAGAAATGTTGTATTCTGACAGATCAAACTGGAATTTTCAGCAACCAACACAATTCTCAAATCCTTCAACATCTACAGTTCTAGAGTTCTTCTCTTATTGATAGTTTCATGGTCCTCTTGATCATGTTAAGGCTGCGAAACGCTTTTAAAGTCGTTGGCGGATGTCTCGTATCAGCCAGAAATTCCACTCCAACGTCAGGTTATAAGCTTCGTTTCCTCTTCTTACTAACGTTGACGCCCTGATGTTACTCGTAACGAATATATTACTACGAGGCTCAGCTAGTGGGACTCTTATAATGGCATACTCCGTCACATTTTGCTGTTAAATAGTCAGCAATTGCTTGAACAGGCTCTATACCCATTGAGCCTGAACTTTTGCATAACCATCACATATCCCTACGCCGCTTTGTCGAAGTCAACCAAGATTTTGCGGGATTACGTGGATCCCAAGTTCTATGTCGCCGGATCTTATTGCATTTTTTAGACATACTTGAAGCTATGATTTGATGTAAGTACTTGTGTATGATCAATAGCCACAGGTAGCACTTCTGCAAGAATGATTACGCGCAACGCGTTTGAGATCCGTTTTCAAATCCTAGTAATTTGTCTTCTGGAGATCAAAGTACCTTCTCTAAATAAGTTCAGTGATCTGGCTTGCTCATCGAGTCCGGTAGAATGATAGATTGTTTTTGTATTCGGAATAGAATGACATTACATTGTCCTTCTTGTCTTCGCTCTTGCCACACTTCTCCATCAACCTGTCTCCCTAAAACACTTCAATAACTCAGGCATGTGTTATTTTAGCTGTATGACCCAAAGTTAAATCATATTCTCACATTCTCACATTCTCACATTCTCACATTCTCACATTCTCACATTCTCACATTCTCACATTCTCACATTCTCACATTCTCTTTTCATTCGGATATTCATGTCATCACAACCTTCTCTCGTGATCATAACGTGCCCGCTTGAATCTGAATCATCAAGTGTATAACTGACCCACGCGAACGTAATAACATGAGCACATCTTGTAAGTAAAGTGCACACTCGCATTCGAATGAAATAGCCATGATAGAAATTGAAAATATAAGAATTACCAGCATTGGCGATAGCACTTTCAAGGTGATTGGAAAATGGGGATACTGCCTTGATCACACGGGTGGTGTTTAGGGACCGGGAAGGTAGTTTCGTTTCAAGTGTTGGAAATGGAACTGAATAAGTACCTAGTGTACACGTGAATTAGATTGAAGCTAGCAAATGACTGATATTTTTCTTCGAGATATTTACAATTGGATTCATATTTCACATGCATATTCAAACTCTCCAAATTCTTAATATAACATCTCGCATTGGACTATCTAATATCTATATCTTTATCCAAAGTCACGCATTATCATTATCATTATCGTCATCATGTAGTATCCTCTAGAACGTAGTAGAGCGTAATACACAGAGTCCTTTCTCCACTTTCTCAGGCTTAATGTCCACGGCGTCCCAATGGTCCCTGCCCATATGGATCATGGCGATAAGCAGCTTGTAGATTCACGAGTGGGAGTCGACCTCCTTGGGACAGAGAACCATTGCTCGTGCTCATTGCAAGTCGATTTGGTAGACCTCCTGGTCCATAGAGAGTGCTGAGCTGAGATGTTACTCCGGATGAGTGATATCCGCTGGATGAGAGACGTCCACTAGATGAGCGATAGCCATTTGACGCATGGTGGCTTGATGCTCCGGAAATATGATGAGAGGACCTAGAGTTGTTTCCAACGCCCATAATTCTCTCAAATTCACCTACTCGCTTGAATTTCTCAATGACATTTTCAACTGAGCAAGCATGTGGCATGGGTCCTTGGCCTGCCATTGCTTTTGCAATTCCTGGGTGAACTTCATGAGTTGCTACTATGTTAGGTGGTGGGACTACGGGAGCCACTGTTGGGTTTAATCCGTGTTTATTGGCGTACTCCCATACTATGACGTCTGCATAATCCAACGATAGGCGTCGGTCTGGGTCATAGACTGGACCCCACCATCCAGCGTCGAGAGTTCCCATATAAAAGCCACCCTTACCTTCGGCCAGAAGATCATCGGTGCACAAATGATTTCCACCATTGCAGACATATCCATACTTGACTCGCTCCCAGCCAAATCCAGCAGGGCATGGTCCGGCATAGACAATGAAGTCACGGACCCACTCGTCCTGTTTCTTCTTCTCTTCGTAGGTCATCTCTTGATATCTGACTTGTTGAGAGGCCATATTAATATCATGCTGAGACTTAAACTTGCTCGTCGCCTCTGGTGGAGCAGTTGTTGCTGCGCGCATCATGCTTGGCTGTCTTGAGCTTGATGATGTTTGTTGGTCTCTGTTGAGCTGAGTGCGATCATGAGAGCCTGAAGTGTGTCCACGGGAAGAAGAAGCCTGTCCATCTCTTTGAAGTAAAGTGTGCTGTTGAGACAAACCTTTATTTGTCGATTTGTTGTCTCTTTCGAGTGTAGTGTATGCTTTTGGGGCGGTGGAAGAGGATGGTCGATTGGAGGAAGGAACTTTGGGGTGTGAGGAAGAAACCTTGTTGGAAGTATTGCTATTTTGGGGGGGCTTGGTGCGAGTGTCTACAGGATTATAGACTGTTGCCTTGTCGTAAATATCTCTGGAAGACATGGCAAATGATAGTTGGTGTCTTGTTTATCTGTTAGCCTGTGTCTAGGAATGTTGAAATGGAGTTCTTTTGATGTCTGGTATCTGTTTAAGGAAGAAGGAGAAGAGGACTCTGGGAAGAAGGAGGCTTTATATAGAAATCTGGGAGAGAATAACAGAAGCAGGGGATTATATTCAACGTGTGAATCTTTGATTGAACAAGATAGGCAGTGTCATGAGAGCTTTTTGAATGGATTCAACATTGTGTACATTGGATTCATAATTGCGAGACTATTTGAGATCCAATTGTGATTGTTGAGGCCTGATATCTTGTACATTACTTCTAGATACACTCCCATGCAATGCACGGATAGTAATGTGATTAACAAGTAAAATAGCACTGATATTGAATATCTTGTATATCAGCCTTAGCTGGCTGGCTGAGACTTCCCACCTGCAGACCGAAGTTGGCCCAGACCCAAGCTACTGTTCTCACCAATTAAGGCTTTGTCATCACAGAATGACGCATGTGTATTATTTTGACGTATACTGATATCTGAATGGTTTCAATTTTAAATACTTGAGTTGTTGACTAGAGGTCAAAAATAGCCCAGAGCTATCGGGAAGAAATGAGTTGACTCTCTGACTTTGAGAAGCATCGCATTCATCTACCGCGAACAAAATATTGCGCATTAAATCAATGCAATTACCTATGGTTTGATTGGAAGTATTCGGCCAAAGAAATGTTAGCCATCAGCTAAAATCTAACTTCACTTCGTATACATTGAAATACGGGAATGAGTTTCAGCTGAATCTCCAAAGTGACCCTCTGAATCATTATTTTTCACATTTCAGAGAGTCCTAGATTACTGTGAATGCTCCGAGAAGAGGAAATGTTCTTCACAAGCACCATATAATAGTTCTATACAAAAGCATTGAAAGCCTCTGAAGACTGTATGTGTGATTTGATCTAAGTTTGAAGTTTTATTAGTGCAGGTTCAAGAACGGGGGCAGGGAAATGCATTAATATTTGACTAGAAGTCGATCATCCCAGCAATGATGCATGGTTTGGCATTCTTGAAAAACCCGGTAGAAGTATGTGTCTTCGAATCACTAGCACCTTTT
This sequence comes from Botrytis galanthina, assembly GCA_004916875.1. NCBI lineage: Eukaryota > Fungi > Ascomycota > Leotiomycetes > Helotiales > Sclerotiniaceae > Botrytis > Botrytis galanthina. The sequence continues at coordinate 65,779 of PQXL01000062.1, forward strand.
CAGAATTTTGCAACAGTCTCAAAGAGGATTTAATGCACGAAGATGTAGAAATGCATGGCGAGCGAGACTCTTCGAGGCAGCGCTACCTAGATAGTTGCATAAATCAAAAGCTTGATTCGAGTTCTTGTGGAATTTCGGACTTAATAGTAGCTTCGAGCTAATCTATATATGGGTGATGAGCTAGACCAAATCGACACATATACCCACCGACATTTCACCATTTAGGAATCGAAGTGTTACCGTGCGTAAGTATAGCATCAGCCTGTAATGAGGTGACTCGAGTGAGTAGGCGATTGACAGATAACCTCATGCTTTTTGAGATTGAGAAGACTGAAATGATAAGTGTGAGCTGGAGGTTCATGCCAATTGAGTGAATAGAACGAAAGAAATGTATCGAAATTGAAATCACAAACGAAAACATGATGTTGAACACTACCTCATTGGAAATCTCTACAGTGTATAGACGAGTATAGTATCAGATGTTTTTGAGGAACCACTTTTGTTCCTGATGTAGATGCAACCTAAGTCACCTGACATCATAGGGCTGACCAACGACTCTCAGCTATCCAATCATTGAGAACATTCAGAGAGCGGGAGAAGCGTTAAGATCATATCCCGACTTGAATCCGTCGTTCGGAGTTTAATCTATGTAAGGATCCCGGTTATGCGGCTATGTTTGAATGATTGCTGATGATAGGTATATTGAGCGATCTAGAGAGAGTTTTCATAATTCTGATTGTATAATCATTCATATTCGTATGATTTATCATGCCTCTGATTCCTTCTGGTCGTTTTATCCCCATTTACTTGGAGTTTTTCCGAGGAGATCAACGTCTTCTTATTTTCCCCTTCATTGTGTTACATTGCCAAGTCGATACCAAGCGATCTATCACGTGCTAGGCTAACCCAAATATCACCTAGCTGTGGAGTTGAGTGAGTGAGATAAGCACTTTCCGGAATTCCCTCGGCATTCCCAACCTTACTTTCATGAATTGAATGGAATTGTTTCACGACGACCATGAGTGAAGGACCATCAGAACAAATCGAAGCCTCCATCACTCCTGATGAGGCCAATAGGATCATACACTCACATCGTAAAGTTCGATATGGTATGATGGATCATTTCCCCATTCTTGACTGGATAGTGGCAAGTCAAGAATCCTTCATAGGCAGCTTGCTAAACAAGTCTTAGGGACCGCTTGCTGGCCTTGCAGGCAACGCAAGGTCAAGTGTGATAATAAACACCCATGTGAGAATTGTGTGAAGAGGGATCACGCCCTCTTATGTTCGTACAATCCTAAGAATCGGGATCTCGGGAAGACGATACCGACGGCTTCAGTAGCTGGAGTTAAAAGAGCCCGTACCCCAGATAGTACCAGTGATTACTCTGGTAGAAAGGAAGACGGCTGGCCAAGAACAACAGGTAAATTCAAATTCATATCAGCTCTGCCAAGAAGTTCAAATACCGACGAATGTGTTATTTGAAGCTATGCCATCTATACCCCCTGAGTCGGGGTGCCAAGTGTTTTCAATACCAAATAATTGTGAGACCGATTGAAATTTGAAGTTAATATCACCATAGAAGAAGATGATCCAAACGAATCACGATATCTTGGGCAGAATTCAATCGCAGCTTTTTTGAGTGAAGAGGCTCAGATTGGATCATCACCGGGCGAAGGTGAACACGATGTCATTCGGAAAGACATTATGCCTATACTAGGTCTACAAATATCAACGGCTCCGTACCCGTTTATGTCGAAAGAACACATGGACAAAATAAGACATGACATTGCTATGGCATTGCCGTCGGACAAGGATGTCTTAAAGTCGGTAGCATGAAAGATGTAAACAAGTTGTAATCACAGCTAACATTTCCATAGATCATTCCAAATTTACAAACAGATAGTTCAGCCATTTTGGGGCCTGCTGATCGATATTGATGACTTTGAGACGAAGTTATGCATATACCTGGAAGATCGGGCTAGTTCTGCAAAGAGTAGGAATCCGAATCAGAAGGGAGTATCGTCAGCCTGGCTTGGGATGCTGTTCGCAGTCCTTGCTGTATCATCAAATTACGCTGAAACTACATATCACAGACGTGTAGCAGCCTCACAATCCTTTGGTAAGCCGAATACTTTTATTTTTGAGTATGAAAAGAGACTAATCTCAAATACAGTTCAAACATCATTCCATTGCCTGAGGCTATCTAATTTCTTGATTCGCCCATCATTGGATTCATTGCAAGCACTTTTAATTCTTGGCTTTGTTCTAGCCAATGATATGAAAGCCGAGGCATCGTGGGCATTGATCGGTCTTACTTGTAGACTTGCTCAAGCTCTAGGCCTTCATAGAGGTCCTAATGAGAGCGGTAGATTCACATCTTCTGAGGACAATGACTTACCTCGTCGTAAACTATGGTATGCTCACCCACTCACTGTTGTGTTTCCCTATCAATCTAACTGGTATAAGGTGGACAATCGTCTGGCAAGATAGTTTACTCTCACTGTCATTTGACCGATCTCCAATCGCTGTGATCACGAGATGTAAAGTCCCTCTAAGCCCCATTGCTTTGACGGAGGGGTTCACCTACACAGAAGCTATGTATCATCTATGTCAAAGAGTGTTAGATTTTGTCAAGAATGATTCGGTATCTGAGCCCGATTATAATCAAATCATCGCCAATTCAGTCGACGTTGAGAACATTCGCCAAAGAGTTCTCCCAGCACTACGCATTAAAGATAAATGCAGGACAGTTCAAGATAGATTACAATACTTCGCACTTCGTCTTCACACATCTTTCGTTGTCTCCGTGTTATGCCGACCCGCTCTTCGACGCGGTGAAAATGGGATGTCTTCCGACCAGAAGGCAATCATTGCGGAAAAGTGTAAGCAAAATCTCACGGAGACTGTTAGGATGTACTTAAAAATGCACTCATTGAGCGTTATACCCACACGCTCATGGGCATTCACCTACCATGGTCTCTCATCCGCAGTTCTCTTAGGGATCTTAGGTGAAACTAAAACAGATCCGGAGGTTCGACAGCTACAAGGAGATCTAATAAGTGCTCTGTCGGTTACTGCAGCAAAAGAACAACCATCTACCATTCCCAAATCAGATAAGGATATTGAACTCAGCGGACCTCTATCAAGGGCTTTGGCTGCTCTGAAAAATATATATGATCATGGATGGGTGGTTGAACAACAACAAATTCAACAACAATCGGCTATGGCCCCGGAAGCTCAGATAATCCAAGGCCCAGACTTTAAATCTACAAGTGAATACGAACAACAAAATGCAGCGCTTGCTATGGCTTCTATGCAAAATGGGATAGTACCACCGTATGTTTGCTATTTTCCAATGACTTCATCCAATATTGTTGACTAACAGACATACAGTATGGACTACGCGCAACAAATGCCGATGAATAATGTGAGTGGTGATATGCAGTCTGTAGAACAGACGTTGAATATGTCACCGATGGATTTATTCGACTCAATTTTCTGGGGTAAGTCATTAATATCACTTTCATATCTTGTTTGTTGCTCATCGATTGATGCCTCTATTTCTCACTTCATATTTCTCGTTATATCAATCATGGTTTCAGCTCAAAAGCAACGTGAACTGACATCCCGCAGAACCTTACCCTCAAAATGGTCTCGAGACAGGTTTCGATTATGCCGGTGCACCTTTTTACCCGCAAGCACCCTTTTGAAGGAAATCAATCTTTGTTAGCTGCCCTAGCCTAATGTTTTATAGTGACAATGAGGATGGCCTATTTGGCCCGAGAAAAGTTTTAACGGGGGGTTGGACATGCGTCTTGGAGTATTTTACTTTGTTTCGGGAGTTCGTTCTGTTCACTGCGGGAATTCCAAAGGAAATTTAGTATAACGATTTTTAATGAAAAATTTATGGATATGGTTATTGATATTGATACACCGTATTCTTGATGTTGGCATTGTGTGATACGTTGTGCAAGTACTATGGGCTATATCCGTTGCCTCCGACGAGTGCATAAACGCTTGGCATTCCAAAGCTAGAGACCTGCTGAGTATCTTGCTTAAAAGCACCCTTTTCCTATTTCTCTTTTTTCACGTAGCACAGAAACACAGCGCAGGACACACAGCGTACTCCAGGATAAATCTAACCCAACCTAATATCACTCCCATTCCCGGTCCTCAAGCCCCGGCCCCAAATTCATTCTCCCCAGTGAAGCGGCTTCGATCACAAATATAAGATACCTCTTCCTTCATTCTTTCAAAAACTTTCTACAAAACGAGCTCAAACAAGATCACAGAAGACAGTTCAAAGGGAAGTACGCGTCATACGATGTCATGAATATACACATCGTACAAAACCATCACGGTAGCACAATTGTATCCAAGATGTTCAAATGTAAAGTAGAGACAGAGAAAATTCTCATATAATTAACCCATCTAATCTTAACTAGATTATCAAAAGCCTTTTGATATCCGTCCCACCGAAGAAATAATACAACCATCGAAAGAAGAAGAAAGAAAAAATTATTCCAAACGCCTCATGATCAATACCCAGACGTACGAAGACAGTTGAGTCATGATATCCTCAACTCAGCCAGTACTTTGATTCCCAGCCAGGAAGCGTACCATGCTCATGCGTCCCTCGCATAAATGTGATATCCAGGTCCATCACGCGGTGCCCAAAACCACCCTACCCTCCAAAACATCCGTAGATGTGGAGACGAAGTAGAAATACACAATCATAAAATTTCTCCTTTCCTTTCCATATTTCTCCATCCAAACCCCTCCCTAACAATAAACCAATTTGTCACAATATCCTTCACCTGATAATATGCGTATCATTGTCCAATGATTTGCCAACCGAAAATAACCAAAACCAGAACCAAAGTCAAAAACCAAAAACCATCCGAAAGCGCGTGATACTTATACGCCTCTCTGTTGGAACCGCTACCGTACAAAATGCAAAAATCAATCCCATCTCAAGGCTAGAGAATGAGAAATCTATTCTTGCATGGCGTCACCGGCATCATCGTTTGTGGTTTGTTTGGAGCTTGAGATGTCTTTGCCGAAAAGTGGACCATTTGCGGCAAGTTTTTTGGCAGAGGTTTTTGCGAAGAGAGATCGAGGTTTGGTATTCCTGGAGGGGGGCTGTTAGTACTTGTTTCTTGGCATTTTTTGTGTGCAATTTAGAAATGACAGGATTGCCTGAGGCTGTGCGAATGCCTCTATGGTTTGTGATGAAGGAAATAACGGAGGATGGTACTCACTTTCCAACTTGCTTGTTGCGATAAGCCGACAATTTGGCGGTAGTTGGCGATTGGATAGTATCTGATGGGGAGATATATTTCTCCTCTTGGCCCCTATAGTTTTAAATCAATCAGTGAATGCCCTCGTATCTCAAATATTATCTGTGGATGACTATCAAGCGAAGAGATGGTGAAGCTCAAAACTGCTGAATAGTGTAGGTAGAAGTAACCAAGAAAAAGGGAAGAGTGTACCCATTCTGTTGCATCTTGTTCTGCAAAACTTGACGATGATATTCCATAGAATGAGGGTCAGCACCAATTGGCGTCTTCTTCTCATCAACTACACTGTTGACTTGATTCATAGCTGAGATGTTGACGTCTTTGTTTGAGAGAACGTTTGGTGAAGACATTGTATATGTTCTTGTGAGTGTATTGATTGTTGTTTAATTGTAGTAAAGAGGTATTTGATTGTAAGTCTTCTTGATGGTTCTTGTGATTGTGAATGAAATCAAATATTGTAGGAGTGAGGACTTTATGTGTTTTTATGTATTTGTTCTTCAGTTGTAGCGAAATCGAAAATTTATGATCTTCCTCTGGAATTATTTACGCTTGTTGTCTGGGTAACGATGAGCATATTTCTTCCGTTGCTCCACTTTCCCCTCCAAGTTACCAAGTTGGATCCAAACCCAAGCCCAAGCCGAATAAAGCATATATTGAAACTCAATCGTTACTGACGTAAAAATGGGAACGCTTGGTTGGATTGGATTGGATTGCTTTGTTTGTTTTGATTTATTCAGTCGTTATGTTCATATCATACATCTTATACATTTATTATGCTTGTGATGACATGAATTTATGAGCCTTTTGAACTACATTATTATACTTCAATGGAGTAGGTCAAGTGAAAATTCGGTCTTAATTCATTCCCTTGTACGCATAAACAAACTAATAAGTCCCTAATCATAGGTATCTAACCTACAACTTGGATTTCTCCCGAACAGTTGGTCCTGGCTCTACATGCTTGACTCTGTACTTAGCAAACAGAGCTTCCGTAGCTTCCATTTGTCTGTGAATCTTCTGAGTCACCTCAGCTCCTCTTTTGTTTTCATTTCTGCCCAATTGTTGTAGATGTACCTCATCTGGTCCATCGGCCAACCTCAATGTTCTGATATTTGCCCACATGGATGCGAGGGGGGTATCTTGACATACACCAGCTCCTCCAAACGATTGTACGGCACGATCAATGACAGTTAATGCCATAGTTGGTACGAGTACCTTTGCCTCACCAATCTCCTTCAACGCACTCTTTGCACCACCTTCATCTATCTTAATAGCAGCATTGAGTACGACCAAACGGGCCGCGTCGATTTCAATTCTTGATCTTGCCACCCATTCGAGGATCACACCATGTTCTTTCAATTGTTTCTTGAAAGGCGTCTTTTTAGGATCGTTGATACGCATGAGCATCCAATCAAGAGCTTTCTCAGCCTAGAAAATGATTAGCTTTTGAATATTTTGGTAGATCTAGATATCATTAGAACTTACAGCACCAATAGATCTCATACAATGATGAATACGTCCGGGGCCAAGACGACCTTGGATAATCTCGAATCCACGTCCGGGGCCAAGTACCATATTTCTTGCTGGCACTCTGACATTCTTGAATGTCAAATGGCCATGTCCGTGAGGCGCATCATCAAAACCGTAGACTGACAACATTCTGTTGATAGTAATACCAGGGGCATCAGCTGGTACCAAGATAACAGACTGTTGCTTGTATTGATCCGGATTGTTGGGATCACTCTTAGCCATAACAATATAAACTTTGCATCGTGGATCACCAGCGCCACTCGACCACCATTTCTATGGAACAGATTAGCTGATTTGCCCCTGACCAACATTAAAGATACTCCAACTCACCGAACCATTCAAAATCCAATGATCCCCATCCCTTCTCATATCCATTTGAATATTCGTAGCATCCGAACTTGCGATATCCGGTTCCGTCATCAAGAAAGCCGAACGAATCTTACCGCTCAACAATGGAGCTAACCACTGTCTCTTCTGTTCCTCATTTCCATATTTCGCCAACACCTCCATATTTCCAGTATCTGGCGCTGCACAATTCGTAGCTTCAGATGCCAAATGCGATTTCCCCAATTGTTCTGCCATCAATCCATACTCGAGATTCGAGAAACCGGCCCCTTCTTTGTAATGCGATTTTGCGAGGAACAAGTTCCATAACCCGAGACTTTGTGCCTCTTTCTTAAGGTCTTCGATGACTGATGGATAGGCATCCCATCTCTGAGTACCTTCGCCGAGTTGAGCGTGGAATATAGGGTCGGCGCTGTGTATTGTTAGTGATGGTTTTGTGCGGTGAAGAACATGAAATCAAATGGTATCGTGGCAAACATACGGTATACATCTCTCTTCGACAAATTTTGTGACAAGATCAAGTGTTTTCTTTGCATGATCGCTCACACGATTAGCGGCCTAGAAGAAAATAATGATTAGCATTTGAGGAGGCGTGATCAGATGAATAGCTCCTACGAGAATAGGGATCTTGTCGGACATGATGGGTGGTGGTATTTTAAGGAGATCTGGAGAAACGTGTACAAAGTCGTGTCAAAACTCAAGGTAATTTTAAAATAGAGTAACGATTGTGTATTGAACAAAACTTCTTATTCACAAATATTTAACTGAATGGAAGATTAATATAAGCATTGAGCTCCTCTTCGTTGTTTTAATGTATTCTTAGCTCTGGTTACCCCAAACTTCTCCACACAAGTTCGGCTCGGCCAATTGTCCTATACCGAGGCAATTCACGGTGTGGGGGCCAGGAACGTTCTTCATCGAATCCTATAGGATGCACTGTGCATGATGATCTGAAACGAATGGTACGAGAAATCGATCCATATGGTAAGGTTTCAACTCGTTGACCGAGGTGATATTCAATTTCTATTTAATCACTACCTTGACTCCATTCAGAAATGCAAACCGCCACCGTTATTGAGGTATCCTTTCTTTCTGTATCCCAAATCCGACCGATATCAGACCTTTAATCAGCAAAATAGTTCGCTCTTCTCTTGCCCTTTCCACCTGGTTTATTACCCTTGAAATGCTTTTTGCTGGTCAATTTCTTGATATCATTTGGATCCACATCCTTTTCCAAAGCTATTAATGTTGCCTGTTTCCTCCCTGAGAGTAGTTTCCCGCTAGCGGTTCCTTGCTCAGAGTATTTGTGACTGAAAGGCATTCGTAGATGTGCTGAATTACCTTGACCTTGAGCAAAGAAAGTACTATCAAGGTTCTTTGACTTTGGTCCCTGAGGCATTTCGATAACATCGGAATCTGCAACAGAAGCTTGATCATCGGCGGATGATGCCATAGATGCTAAAGCCTGTCGTCTCTTCTCTGGTAGATGACCCTCGTCATACAGCTCTCTATTGAATTCAAAAGGATCGATGTCCAATGGAGGAGGCTGACAAAATAGCAGCTTTCCATTAACGTAATCCTTAAGAATATGTCTAGCAGCTCTTGACTCATCCGGCTGACCTTGTCCTGTTCTTCTGAAACCTCTTGCTCTAGCATATGCTGTTAACATCTCTTCAGCTGTTGGTATACCGGTTCCTCCTTCCTCCAAAGGTCGGGTCACGATTTTCATTCCATACAATGCTTCTAAGAATCCTTGGGGGATGCGGTGTGCTACTAAACCAGCCGGACCCACGAATTCTCTAAGTTGATCAATAGGAAGAATACCGTTGCACACAAGTTCTGCTTTGGTGGTAGCAAAATTTGGGAAGACCAAACCAGGGCAATCGCAAAGTAGAACTTTGTCACTAAGATGGATAGTTTGGAAATGCTTCGTTTTTCCTGGTGTCGATGATACAGATACCTTCTTGGCACCAATTAAGGCGTTAATGGTAGAAGATTTACCAACGTTAGGGTATCCGACGAGACCAATTTGAGTCTTTCTAGTAGTTCCTGACTCAGAATCTATATTTGTTAGCTTACATTTAATTGCATGAATGTGTCAACCTTTACCTTGAACGTCAGGTGCATGAACCAAGAAAAGAGCCTCCAACTCATCTACAGTCAAGATTCTGGTACTTTCGGTTTCAGTGATTTCCTCGTCGCTTTCCTCATCATCTTCCTCAACAGCTGCCTCTTCATCTTGCTCGTCGCTGTCCGCTTCGCTATCATCATCGTCTTCATCATCGTCGTCAAGCCCAAGTGCTCTCGCCTTCTCTGCTAGCTTTGATGCGGATACAGAAGCCTCCGTTTCTTCTTCGGTCTCCTCCAACATCGCTTCATTCAGTTCTTTTGCCAAAGCTGCTGAGAAAAACTTGTAATTGATACCGGCGGCCTCAAAGTAATCAGCCCAATGTTGTCTTTGCTCCAAAGTCAACATATCAGCCTTGTTTACCAATAGGAGATTCTCTTTGCGGCTATCGACATCTTTGACATATCTTTCCAAATCCTCAGATCGGAACAAGAGCGGATTCCTGGCGTCGACGATTTGTACAATAAGATCAGATCTCTCAATAACTCTCCACAACTGCCTCCAAACCTCCAAATTGCGCTCAAAGGGTGTCATCAATAAATCGTTATTTTCCTGAAGTTCGGCTAACCCTCTTCTCCATTCGAGAAGACCATCTCTCTCCATTCTATCAAGTTCTTGTGGGGTCGTGGTAGAATCCCATTTCGGTCTTCTTGGAACTGTGAGTCTTTCTTTATGTACCTTCTGCTTGCCAACTGCAGCTCGTTCTTCCGCAGCCGATAACAAGTATGGGTTCTTTTGATCGGTGTGAATAATTTTAACATTGTTCATCTTCTCCGCTGTAAAATCTGTGCCGGCTAACTCTGCAGTGGACAAGAATTCATCGAGGGCTGCCTGCTCCGTAACCGATCGCATCTTGACCCAGCTGGCCTCTTGCTTTTCGTTTGTGACATACTATATTCTGTCAGTATGGGGAGATAGATGGATCGAATTGATACATACAGTTTCTCCGGTATCTTTGTGTGTTCTCTGAATTCCAGTCGCCGTGGTCTTCTTGCGATCTGCTCCTTTGCCCTTCCCGAATCTATCATTCATCAAACTGTTCCCCAGTCCGACGGCATTTTTGGATTTCGCGAGAACCATCGTGTTTACTTATATCCGGTCTTCGCTTTGTTTTCGATAAATGCTAATATAAATAAAAACGCTACAAGAAAGATTCAAAATTCGCGGGGTTGAGAATGAAGTATTGAATTTTATAATTTTACGGTGGAGTTTTGATTATCTCTGATTATCGAGCAAAAATGAGGGGCAAATTTCTCGGCTTAGTACTGTGATAAAAGAAGATTGACCCGCCTAAAAAAAACAGCCCCTCGCACTAAGAAAATTAAATCTTTCCACACATGTAGATTTATAATTCTGATAAATGCAATTGTAAACCCCGAATTCCTCATCCGAGCGGAAGATAACAAAACTATTTCTTAACACTTCAACTACCTACTAAACAATACCGGCAACATGGCTAAAGGAAAGTGGATCGATAAGAAGAATGCGACACATTTCCAACTTGTTCATCGTCCTCAAAACGATCCGTTAATTCACGATGAATCTGCTTCGTCCATGGTCCTAAACCCCACCAGTGCACCCAATCCAAACAAAGTCAAGAAACTCGATGATTTAACCGCCGAGCTTGGTTCAGGTGTTGCGCATGTTAGAGATAACGAAGGTGAAGCCGCAAACTATGGCGTGTACTACGACGATACCGAATATGACTATATGCAGCATATGCGCGATTTGGGCCGTGGAGGTGGTGAATCAACTTTTGTCGAAGCTACTGGACCAAAGAACAAGAACAAGGGCAAGGGGAAGCAATCTTTGGAAGAGGCGCTCAAGAACGCAAGCTTGGATGACAAGGCTGGAGCGGTTCTTGATGCTGAGATCTTACCATCCAAGAACCTCCGCAAGGTTACTTACCAAGCGCAACAAGATGTCCCTGATGCTTTAGCTGGTTTCCAACCCGATATGGATCCGAGATTAAGGGAGGTTTTGGAGGCTTTAGAAGACGAGGCTTATGTAGACGATGATGATGAAATCTTCGGAAAATTGGCAGAGGATGGTGAGGAATTAGATGAATTTGAATTCGATGAAACTTGGGATGATGAAGATGGATGGGAATCGGACGCCACGGCAAAGCCTACGCAAGAATACAAGGATGCACCTACTACAACCCAAGATATCGACGATGATGAGCGAGAGGATCATGGCGATGGGGATTGGATGGCAAACTTCAGTAAATTCAAGAAGGATCAAAAGTCCAATAAGGCTCAAGCTACGCCTTCACAAGCAGATTTGCAGTCATCTATATTTACTACCACAACAAATGGCGGAAGACGTAAGAAGAGAAAGGGTGCTTTGACTAATCCTTCCGCATACTCTATGACATCGTCTTCACTATTCAGAACCGAAGGTCTTACTACACTTGATCAACGGTTTGAGAAAATCGAGGAACAGTACAATGAGGATTTCGATGATATGGCATCCGTCTCAATGGCTTCGTCTTCCGTTTCTACTGTAGAAGGTGATGTTCGTCAAGACTTCGATGGCATTCTGGATGATTTCCTGGGCACTCATTCCATGAGTGGTAAGAAGAACGTCAAGAAGATGAAATATCAAACTGGTATGGAGCAATTGGATGAGGTCAGAATGGGTCTTGGTCCAGCACGCTTCACCAGCTTCGGTAGTCGCGCCAGTCGTGCCAATCGTTCGCAAAGGGCGTAATGGTGATGACATCTAAAAATAAGGAGTTGCGGGTTGGTATCTGGTTCACATGGTGCAGGGAGTTCAGGTAAAGGCTATGAAAAGTTAGGAATATCCCAAGGTTATGACATCTAAGAATAAAAGCGGTATCATGGCGTATATTGGGGCCTTCATCTAGGACCTGTCTTGGGCTATCATAGAATAGAAATATACATCTACATCTTTCAAAACCACAAATGTATCTTTGACAGACCCCTATTGATTTCCGGAATTTAATCACATTTATGACATCGAAATTATTTTCGAATCCATTCCCAATCCCTGAAAATGCATCACTCACACTTCTTTACATTGCTACCTGCAAAAGAAATCACTGGTAGCGGTGGCTCTGGAATGGCAGAATTCCCGATACTGCCGTATGAAGTTTAGCGTGTAGATAACCTTGTTCTCGGATTATAGATCTTTGAGCTTGCGATAGTTACAATTCAATACGGTCAATTGACAGGTGAAAAGAAATTCAAAAATTTGAAATTAAATTCACTAGAAGTAAATACAAACGTTAATCTAGACACTCCTCTCCGCGTCCTCTCCCGTCTCTCCATGATCCATATCACGAACCATGCTGCTCAGTAGCAGTAACGCCAGAGGCGCACGAGGAAATTCCAAAAGTTCACGAGGATCAAGAGGTCGCGGACAGACGGGTCGAGGAGCTTCAAACAACTCCTCTGGTAAGCCACATCCCACTTTCATGACATCTATCAAGATCACAAGCATTGACCGACAATATCAATCTATATCGCGGGAAGTCCCACGTTAGAAATTAAAGATTCATCAATTCGAGCATTCACATTACAATTATCATGAAAGAAACTCACACAAATTTGATCATTTAGCTACACCACCTCCTAGTGCGACAGCAACGACAGATCCATTCGAAAAAGCGCGACTCGAGAATGCTGCGAAGCGCGAACAGAGGGGCCAAAACGGGACTGCGACCAATACCAGAGGAAGAGGTTCATCGCGCGGAGGGCTACATAACAATAAACAGGTCCGATTCGCGACTCCACCAATTGAGGAACAAACCGGCCCTCCTGCCAACGCAACGCCTTCAAATATGAATAATTCTTTTGGGTCGGGGACCGCCACGCTCTCAAACCCATTCTCATTTACTACAAATACCAATACAAATACAAATGCTTCAACAAATGTCTTTGGGGCACCTACTGGACCTAAAGGCAGTTCGTCCTCACCATTTGCTCCTTCACCCAGTTCCAATTCTCCCAACACCAATGTCTTTGGATCAGCAAGTGCGGCTCAGCCTACAGCTGTAAACCCGTTTGCTTCTTCAAATGCTTTTGGTACCCCATCGAGTGGCTCTACAACTCCTTTGTCTTCCTTGGTCAATTCTCAAAACCCGAGTACTCTGAAAGGAACGAGAGGCGCGACCTCAAAACAAGTCTCATTTGAGAAGAAGCCCGAGAAACCTGCCGCGCAAAATGCCTTGAAGAAGCCAGTACAAGTGAATAATGGCTTTACAGATAAAAAGAGCAAAGCATCCAACCAATCGAAGTCAGGCTTCGAAAACACCTCATCCACGCCGTCGGATATGGCCTCGTTTGCCTCAAGTAGTGAGCTAGCCACCAAGATTAATGCCCTTTTACAGAAAGAAAAAATCACGTCTCCACGATGCAATGCGAAAAATCCAGGAGATCCTCGCGAGAAGGCAGCTGTAAAGAGCTATTTAGATGAGCTTAAGAAGTATCGAGCACGCGTGCGCGCATCCCTTATCAAAGGCGGTTTCATCGACGATCCTCTCAAACCAAAGAAACTTAGTGAAGCTATAGATTTCAAAGGAACATGCGACCAGATGTGCCCAGAAGAAGAAATCATACGAAGAATTATCGAAGATGATGTTCAACGTGCCGAAAAGGAGCAAGCCCCCGACGGATCCATGCGTCCTTCGCCTCAAATGATGATTAAAAAGTTGGCTAGATCTGCCGCAGGAGAAGATGCACCACTTCCTCAAGATGTCCGTTCGCCTGCTGCACTCAGACGAACATTAGATTATCTTATCGACATAGTTTTGGGGGAGGATGATAACCTGGCAGCTCAACATGAGTTCTTGTGGGATCGAACACGTGCAATACGTCGAGATTTCGTATTTCAATCCTCAATGAGCCCACCAGAATTGGCTGATCAAGTTTACTGCCTTGAAAAGATCACCCGGTTCCACGTTACTGCGTTGCATCAGATGTCGAAGCCTGACGTTGCACCGGAGAACTTTGTGGAGCAGCAGGAGGTTGAACAACTCAGCAAGTCTCTCCTTTCGCTGATACATGCTTATGAGGATTGCAATTTGCAAAATATACCTTGCGAGAATGAAGCCGAATTTAGGGCATACTATGTACTGCTTAATAGCAGCAATCCCGGGATCCTGGAGACGGTACAAAATTGGGGGTGGAAGTTTTGGGGAGAGTCGGAGCAAATTAAGATTGCGGTTGGCTTAGTTGAATGTTTACAAAATATCTGGAGCCCACGAGGCCCGCTACAGCCATTTTCGGTATTGAACGTCGCTGAAAACGCCTTCTCTCGCTTCTTCACGATTTTAAAAGGGGAGAACGTGTCGTATACAATGGCTTGCTTCGCTGAGATGCACTTCAACGAAGTTCGGAAGAACGCATTAAAGACAATATTATCGGCCTACCAGCGACAGCGTGATCAGCCAAAGGACTGGAATATTGCCAAACTGAATCAATACTTGCACTTCGATGATCCATGGGAAATAGTTGACTTTGGCGAAGCTTATAGCCTCCGATTCGACGATCTTGATGATGATCCCTGCTTATCATTAGCCTTAGATAATCTAGTCGTTGATCCATTTCCTCCGATCAAGCAGCCCCATTCCGTGGAAGTTGTCGAGCGCAAACGCGCTGGTCACACGCTCACAGAGGTGATTGATACGACTGTGTACGAAAGGGTGTCGGCAACGACAACTCAGGGTGAAGAATCAAGTTCCGACGATGGACTGTTTGTGAAGGACAACATAGGGGGACCTTCCAACGTGGGGGGCGTGAACTCATTCTCACCAGCAAGTACATTTTCTCAACCGCCGAAGTCCCTCGGCTTCCCAGCAGTACAAACGCCACCTCAGCAGGCTTTTGCAACGTCTCCAGCCACGCCGTTATTCGGCTTTCCATCCGCAAGTCAGACAAATATTACCCAACCCGCTACTAAGCCCTCGTCAGAGAGGCCGAAGGATGCAAACACTCCCTCTAGTTTATTCGCCACACCAGCTCCGGTCGCTGCATCTACTCCATTCGCTTCGCATAATCCCTTTGCAGCCACACCAACGAATGCTCAGCCGCCCCAATCTAAGACTGCAGAGCCAGCGAAGTTCACTTGGCCATCAAATAATGGAACCTCTCCGATATCATCACAAACTTCTACAGATCCACCAAAATTCAGCTGGCTTTCAGATAATCCAGCCTCTTCAACCCTACCCCAAACAACTCCCACAGAAAGTCCGAAACTTTCTCAATCATCTGCAATCAAAACTCCTACTCCTCCAGCTCCAGCTCCAGTTCCAGCTCCAGCCCCGCAGATCACTGAGCCCAAAGTCAATGATTGGAGTTCCGGTTTTAAACCTGTACCTCAGTCCATGTCGTCCGAACCGGTAGCACAGTCTTCTACATCTGAAACTACGAAGGTCACTTCATCTGTCCCAGTACCACAGCCAGACCTCAACAATCTATTTAAACCTGCCGTGAAAGAAACTCCACAGCCTGTTATTCATATACCCGCACCCGAAGTCTCCCCACTAGACAATTTCGCAAAATGGATTGCCCTCGGCGAGGATGGAATCGTTGAGCAATTCATGACATATACCGTCCAGAACTTAGTACAAGAAACAATGGAAAATTTTATGAAAGAGGAGGCCAGGAAAGCAAGAAAGGAGGCTAAGCGAATCGCCGAAGAGGAGGAGGAATTGGCACGAAAGGAAGCCGATGAGTTCCGACGTAACGCAGTAGCCGTGAAATATTTTAATATGTGGCGGGTCAACGCCCATAATCTATGGGTACGCCGACAGGGGAGCAAAGCTAGAAGAGCTCGGATAGAACATGCCGAAAGCATGAGAGCCTCCAGGGCTGCACTTTCGGCAAACGTTGTTGACGACTTTAGAGTTTCCATTTCAAAAGGCAAAAAGCGAGTGAAGACTAGTCCTTCCAAGGGTCGACGAACAAGCCTGGGGAGTCTCCTGGAAGGAAGTGGGGTTCTTGAAGGTGTACACAACCCACAGTACGAGATACAAGAAATTGTGTACAATGGACATACAGAACATGGCAACAAACGATTCAAGTCTTCTGTATCTTCTATCGCGTCGGATTCGAGCTCAAATACGCATACGCGCAGTCAGTATGATAATCCTTTGCAACGTTCACTACTCTCGGACCCTTCTTTCCTGAATGGAGGATCTCGAATTCATCTTTTGCCCACTTATCAAGCGGAAAACGAGACTCGGTCACAACTTAGTGGTGTACAAACAGATTATTTCCGACTGAAAGCCAGAGGCATTACCACTCTTCCTAATGGGACGCCTCTTGCTACTTCTGTAGCGAAAGACCCTTTGCGCCAAAAAGAATCTTTCGAGGGTAGTGCTAAGCCCATTAGACTTCGAAGACCGATGATACCCAAAGAGCAATCAATACCAAGAAGCAGCCCCGCTAGGGAACCTGCTCAACAATTACTTCTCCCCGCACCAACTGGCGATGACGATATTCAGCGTCTGAAAGAACGAGCTAGAGCCGTTATGGCAGTCGATACTGGAACAAAGCGTGGGTTGGTTGATGATGATGATGAACTGTTTGAGAGAGCAAAGAGAATTAGAGAAAGGATGGATAAAGATTCAGAGTGGCTAAGGCGAGAAGTTGATAGGTATTCTGAAAGTAGAAGTGGGTCATGGTCATAGATGTATTAATAGCATTTTGGGCGTTTTAGTAGCAAGGGCGGTTCTTGTGAGGGCATTTTAAAGGAAGGAGTTCGGAAGCTAAACTTTGCATCTGTGGTGGGCGTTATGAGGATTTTATAGGATGAGATTGATGATACCTTGGTACCTTTTTGGCATTAACAGGATGTCACAAAAAGAGAGGTTGGATGAGATCTGGCAGAATACGATATCAATTTTCATCTGACTGATAAATGTTCTCGTATATGGTTCCCCTGATACTATCTGGGTTAAGAATTCTGTGTAGACAACCCTCATACTCAAACCAAAACAAAAAAAACATTTGGTTACAATTGGTCAAGAAAAACATCGTGTTGTTGAAATTTCATTTGTCAGTTTGTGCTCACGTGATTCCGGGAGCTTTACCTTGTCCGAACTAGCTTCCTCCACCAAAATTTCTCGTCGGTAAATTTTCTAGAGCTTGAAATCTTCGAGGAAAAGTGAAAAATATCCAACCACCTCGACAGCGACCACAGAACATCGGATATTGTAGATTCGTCAATTACCTTTATCCAAGATGGCGCTTGTATCGACAAAGAAAGACCAAGAGGTTGATTACACAATCAAGCCGGAAGCTTTAACTCCAGCCGTTGACACCAGCAGCTGGCCATTATTGTTGAAGAACTATAACAACTGTATGTTTGAAGAAATTTGGACAATTGAAACAATGCTGACATTGTTTAGTACTCGTCCGCACTGGACACTTCACCCCAATTCCCAATGGCTGCACACCGCTGAAGAGAGACCTCAAGTCCTACATCAGCTCTGGTGTCATTAACCTCGATAAACCCTCGAACCCTTCCAGTCACGAAGTTGTAGCTTGGGTTAAGCGCATGTTAAGGTATGCATTCACCGATGCGCAGTCAATTCGCGACGCAAGCTAATTGTTGCAAACTTTAGAGTTGAGAAGACTGGTCACAGTGGTACCCTCGATCCAAAGGTTACCGGATGTTTGATTGTCTGTATTGATCGCGCAACAAGACTCGTAAAATCACAACAAGGTGCAGGAAAGGAGTACGTCTGTGTTATCAGATTACACGACAAACTTCCAGGCGGAGAAGCTCAATTTGCGCGCGCCTTAGAGACCTTAACTGGTGCTCTCTTCCAGCGTCCTCCTCTCATTTCCGCCGTCAAGCGTCAACTTCGTATCAGAACAATCCACGAGAGCAAACTTTATGAATTCGACAATGACAGACATTTGGGTGTTTTCTGGGTTAGCTGCGAGGCCGGTACATATATCCGTACCCTCTGTGTCCATCTTGGATTGTTGTTGGGTGTTGGTGCACACATGCAAGAGTTGAGGAGAGTACGAAGTGGTGCCATGGATGAGACCAAGGATATGGTCACTCTCCATGACGTTCTAGATGCTCAATGGATGCAAGACAATGCACGCGACGAGGCATACTTGAGAAAGGTTATTCAGCCATTGGAGACCCTTCTCACTACTTACAAGAGAATTGTTGTCAAGGATAGCGCAGTCAATGCTGTCTGTTACGGTGCCAAGTTGATGATTCCTGGATTGTTGAGATACGGTATGTTTTTCAAAAAAAAAAATCTTCCCCCAATCCGCAATGATTAGACACGAGTTTCATGCACCACTCATATAGCCTTCGGGTCGTTGATGAGGAACAAACCACTTTTGAGAATGAGCAATGCGATACACTCCAACATTTCGAGATTTTAAATAAGGAGGATTCACGCTAATCAATTTTACAGAGGCCGATATTGAGGTTCACGAGGAGGTCGTCCTCATGACCACCAAGGGAGAAGCTATCGCTCTTGGTATCGCACAAATGTCCACCGTTGAACTCTCATCTTGCGATCACGGTGTTGTTGCCAAGGTCAAGCGTTGTATTATGGAACGTGACCTATACCCACGCAGATGGGGAATGGGACCAGTAGCAATCGAGAAGAAGAAGATGAAGACTGAGGGCAAGCTCGACAAATATGGAAGACCAAATGAAGCCACCCCAGCCAAGTGGAACAACGAATACAAGGATTTCAACGCTCCTCCTGAAGAAGGAGCTATCGCTATCCACCCAAAACCCGAAGTAGTTACTGCTGCTGCTGCTCCAGCACTTGCACCAGTCGATGGAAATGCTGCCGAGGATGATGAAGAGAAGAGCGACAAAAAGAGAAAGAGACATGATGGAGAGACAGCCGAAGAGAAGGCCGAGCGCAAGCGCAAGAAGAAGGAGAAGAAGGCTAAGAGGGAATCAAAGAAGTCCACCGCAGGCAGTTCTGATAGCGAGTAAAGTCGAAAAGTAAAATTTTCACTTAGCTCATTGTCAAGTTGGATCTCGGTGTAGATTTCCTCTTTTCTTTTTTCTCTGTTTCCTTATTTCTTACGGTGGGGATGAGAATTGGCGTTGATCAATGAATATTACTGTCTCTTTATGTGTGCAACGAATGCAGCATAGCTTTTGTATCATACTTGCAGGGGTCCTTTTTTGCAGGCAGGGTAGTTATAAAAGAATTCATTAAATAGGAAAATTGAATAAAAGTATAGTTAACATTACACTGCATGTTATATATTGATGCTTGGTGATATTTTGTTCTTTTGAATATCGGCGTGTATGATGTATCAAGTCTACACGGAAAGCAAGCAGTAGCAACATAACGATTACACTGTATAGTACTCACATCCACACGTCGTCTCCTCAGACCACTTGATTCTCGTATAGTCTATACCATAGAAAATCCCACCTCATCTCTCCATCTACACAACATAAACGTAGTTTACTTCTCAGACCACAAGATACGCTTTCAGCTCTCCTCGTCTCTTCTATTACTCATATCAACATCCGAGTTTCTTTCCCCGCGCTGCCCTCTCCCCATTTTTCATCTCCCATCGGAATGCAAATCCGATGTCTATGTGTATGCAGACCCAGTTGTACATCCGGAGACAGGATGACACCATCTTCTCACTCTTCTCGGGTGATAAGTTCCAAGCTCTAAGTCATAGGTTTGATAACTTTAATTTTGGGATATATACTCTTCCTGATTTATCTATACTCATACACCACGAATCGATAATGATGCTGGAGTCTGGAGTCTGGAAGTTCAATAATGAATTTGGTATCAATGCCAATCGATACTTATACTAATCCTCATGCCTATGTCTATGTCTATGGCATACTATGACCAAGATCCTCGAAATTATGATATAAACTCGAAATTAGTTTTATAATTCAACGCGTTGAAGAGAGTTCTTTTTGTCAGCTGCTGATCAGTCTTCGAGTATGTCTGAGAGTATTTATTTATTTATTTATACAGATAGATGTGCTCTACGTGTTTTGTGTGTTTCGGAGTGAGGTAATGATGATGATGATGATGATGATGATATTTACAAACAGAATACAAGACGAGATATGATATGATATGAAATCAGATGCTAATACTACTTTATCTTTGGAAGATATTCTTCCTTTATTCTCTTTTCTTGGGTTTGATATCGATCTTGATTTCTGTAATCTTATATGTGATCTTATATATAATTTCATTTATAAACCACCAAGAAACAATATATAAATCATAACCTATCAATACACATAAACAAACCGTCCTCTCCTGCTCTCCTCTCCTCTCTCTTCCCCTCCACTCTTCTCCCCTTCCCCTCCTAAAACAATACAAATCCAGAAATCCTCTCCATCTCCTATCTCCCATCTCATAATTCTTCTCCCATGCCATACACAATATACCAACAATAGCAATAGCAATAGCACCACATCCCTCTATCTAGTATCTATCTAGTATCTACCCAAACCGCACCTCAAATCCCACCCCAACCCCAACCCATCTCCAACCCCCAGAATCAAGAAGCAAGAAGTAAAACACACATAACAACTAAGAATTCATAATCAAGAATCAGTTAGACATTAATAGAACAATACAAAATCCAATAATGTTCTATATAGTCCACATCACATCCCATCACATCCCATCACATCACAAACAAACCCCAACAACCCAACACACAACCCACCAATCCGAACTTGAAATTCTCGGGATAGATCTTAAGATATATATGAAAATTCTACACTACACTACACTATACTATACGATTAGATACTAAATACTAAATACTAAATACTAAATACTAAATACTACACAAAAAAAAAAGAAATTCAGATATCAAGGTCCGATCGAGACAGATGGATCAGTCGGGATTTTCTAGTATTCATTTATTCAGTGGGTTGAGTTTGAGAGGAAGAGGGAGGAAGAGGGAGGGAGGTTGTGATGGGTTGTTGAGTGTTGAGGATGTGATATGGGGATGGTGTGCGATTGTGATAGGATATCGAGTATGAGTGTGATATGAGTGGTAATGGTATTGATAGTACTGATACTGGTAAGATGATATGATATGGATATCGAACGGATTTTCACTTTCTAGAAATAGATATGATAAGGTGGAAACAAAACCGAGTAGACGAGCATGAACACTGCTACGTAGCCAGTGATCCGATTTTTAATGTCCAAGCTAAATCGCACGTTACACCATTAGCATTTGGTTGACTTTCGACATCTATCTCATCGAGATGTATAGCTCAGCAGAAGAAGAGTCCAAATATCATGATTCGTCAACTTCTTCATATATTCATTCCACTCACAACAAAACCTAAGCCTTAAAAGCACTAACGATACTAATAACATCCTCATCCGCCACAAAATGACCCAATCCCACTCTCTGCGGTACATGTCTCGCGCTCGCACCCCAAACCAACGCATATTTAAAAGTATCCTTCAGAGTCCTATGAATCTGATCACAGACATCCTCAATCCTCGATCCACTCCGTACAATCAACGCTTCTGAGAAATCGGGATCCACTCCCTTCCTCTTTGTATAGATACGAATGAGTTTTAATTCTTCCCAGCAGCGATCAACAACATCGCGAATGCCAAGATCCATTTCGCAAGACATGACGACGGTGTGAGGTTCCCGAGCGAGTTTGTCGAGGAAATCGAGGGAGACGCTGTCGATTTTGTTGTAGACGTATAAACATTTGATATATTTGCGATGATCTTTCATGATTACGTCGATGAAGTCATCGACGGTGCAGTATTCGTCTCGGATGAGAACCTCGCAGTTGAGGATTTTGTAGTCCCGGAGAATGTTGTAGATCATTTTCTGATCGATATATTTGGGTGGTGTTTGGAAGGTGATTTTCATGCCGCCGGCGGCTTTAGGTTTGAGGTAGATGTTTCTGAATGTGTTAGCCTATACATCCATCACTCCATATTTCTTAGTACGGAAGAAGGAATGGAGAGAAACATACGGTGGTTCCCTATTCAATCTAATTCCCACAGCCTCCAATTCCGCCTCCAACAACGCTCTCTGCTCCGCCTTTTTGGTCGCATCCAAAACCATCAAAATCAAATCACTCGTCTTCGCCGCACTAATAACCTGTCTTCCTCTACCCTTTCCCTCAGCAGCGCCCTCAATAATACCCGGCAAATCCAAAATCTGAATCTCCGCCCCACCATACTCCAACACACCCGGAATAGCTGTAAGCGTTGTAAACGAGTAAGCCGCCACGACCGACTTCGTCTTGGTAATCTTGGATAAGAAAGTCGATTTTCCAACAGATGGGAAGCCCACTAGGGCAATGCGCGCATCTCCGGATTTGGATACGTCGAAACCTGTACCACCTGCTCCTCCAGCTCCCGGACCGGGCTCAAGAAGTTGGGCACGGTAACGAGCGAGTTTTCTGGATGGTGAGGTGAGTAAGAAGACTCATCTGTCAGGAAAACCCGTAAAGAAATAGAACAAACAAACCCTTTGAGAAGTCCAAGATGATATTCTAAAAGCAGATCGTATCAGTTATGATCACGTGCTACCGATTCTTCTAAGTAGTACATACCAGTCGCCTTATTTTCTATTCTCACAATTAGTACATATTCACAAGATGCTCTCCACCTCTCCAATCATCACATATGCACCCTTCGTACTCCAGGTTCATCTAACTTACTCTGCGTCCTCCTCATCTCATCCTCAATCCTTCCACAGCATTAGTATTCTTCATCCACATCTCATCTCACCCCACAACACCATTCCCAAGACCAGAAAACTCACTCCTTGATCTTTTCCGTAATATTAACCATCTTGACGGTTTTGAGCTCTACAAGCCAGTATAATCTGCAATATCAAAGAAGCGCGTACGAGAAGAATCCAACTTGTGATTTTTTGAGGTTCTCGTTTGGGCACCCAAAAGCGGTGGGAGGTGGCAGACAAGACCAATTTTTCCGAGAGCTTGTTCGACACGGCCGGGAATAATGCCCAGAATCTGCTCTTATTCCCAGTCGATGGAAATTTTAACAATTTTGTCCCTAAAATGCGAGATGTAAATTACAAAACTGAACAATTTTTCAGATATGCAACAAAACTATTTCTACCGATGTTGACCCGTTACACACGTGATTACCCCTCCTAAAAACGTTGAAGCTTCCAATTAGGTAGGTACCTAGGTAGGTTATGGACAAATGACACTCAAGTATCTTCATTCATTCGAACCTTTTCATCAATTTGTTTGGAGAATTACTGATCATAGTATACCAATTTCATTTTCGTTTTGCGATACTTGAGGGAAACCTTTTCTTTCAATCTATCTATTTTATCTTCTCATCTATCCATTAGGTAGAGTTTCTTCTTTACTCTTCCCGTTTTCCGCCATCAAAGCTATCCATTCATTATTGATTTACCATCACCCCTTTAAAACAGGAGTTCCAGTGACCCATTATAGCCAAAGAAAACGAAAGAAATGCAAAACCATCGCTTAGCTACGCCATGCCATTATGCAATCAATCAATCAACCAATCTATAACCGCCTTCCCATCGACACCCTCCTCTACTTCCTATCAACCCTTCCCACAGCTCTTCCATCATTCCTCTCCATATTCCTAAAAACTCCCTGTTCCAACGTCCCCCACCTAGGAACCCATCTGCACCAACCCCACCAAGACCAAGCCCCCTGGCCTGTGACCGCTGCCACAAAATTAGTTACGACAAAGCCCTCATTTATCTTTGTAGCTTCACTCCTATCATGGAGCAAACTAAAGCAATGATTTAGGCGTCGACTTCTTCTGTGCCACAGTCGATTTCAAGCCTGAGGTTTGGATCGCTAATGTTGGATCGTACATTCTTCCTATAATCCACTTATCGAGTTGCTCATCACTCATACCACGAATAGCAGGTTCACGGTCGAAGTTGAATTGTTGAGCTGCGCGGATTACTCGACGAGCAACAATGACGCTTACTTCGCGAATGCGGTTGAGTTCAGGGTAGAGACGGCCAGCGGCAATTTCGGAAGGTGTCAGGGAGGTGCTAAGGGCTTCGGCTGAGGCGTAGATCTGTGGGATTATTGATTAGTTATATTGGGATTAATAAGAAAGGATACGTAAATTGGACGTACCATTTCTTGATTGATGCATGAGGCTTTGCTTAGAATTGATCCAAGTCCGATACCAGGGAACACATACATATTGCTAGAATCTCATTAGATTTCAAACACAGCAATACGGCACACGGGAATACTTACTTTCCTTGTCCAGCAGAATATGTTTTACCATCCTGAACATAATCTGGGAATGGACTTCCGCTAGCAAACAAAGCTCTACAATCAGTCCATTTCATAGCTTCCTCGAATGTACATTCAGCTTGACTAGAAGGATTAGATAATGGAAAGATGATCGGATTCTTATTCAATTTGGCCATTTTTCTGACGATTGATTCATCGAAGATTCCTCGGATAGTGGATAATCCCATCAAGATTGTAGGTTTAACATATTCAACCACTTCTGGAAGAGTTTTGTATTGTTTTCCCTCATTGTCATCACGGGCAAAGTAGACTTTGTGGTCAGCCAACTTATCACCTCTATCGGTTGTGATCAGACCCTAGAGAAATTAGCTTTTGATTCCAAGCAAGAACGGCAAAATATATACCTTAGTATCAACAAACCAGAAGCAACGACGTGCCTCATCTTCCGTCAATCCCTCTTTTCGGAAGAATTCCACAATTTGTTGAGCAACACCTACACCGGCACTACCTGCGCCCATGAAAACAGCTCTCTGGTCTTTGACAGGAATACCTGTTCGACGTAAAGCATTGATGATACCTGCCAAGATGACCGCACCAGTACCCTGAATATCATCATTGAAACAAGGATACCTGTTTTGGTATTTTGCGAGAGATGGGAAAGGATTTTTGAAATCCTCATATTGAACAATGATCCTATTCATGAGTTAGTCAAATGTTATTGCTGTTGAAATCATTTGAAGCGTACCCAGGCCACATCTTGTTCAAAGCCACCATCAACTCCTCCATAAACTCAGCTTCCTCTTTGGTAGAAACCCTCTTCATACGGTTTCCCATATACAATGGATCTTTAAGAAACTTCTCATTGTTGGTACCAAGATCTAGGGTAATTGGTAAGGTCTTGGAAGGATGAATACCGGCACACCCAGTATATAATGCCAATTTACCAACTGGAATACCCATACCATTAACACCCAAATCACCCAAACCAAGGATGCGAGAACCATCGGTAACAACTGTCATCTCAACTTCTGAATGTCGCCAATTGCCGAGGATTTCTTCCAGATTTCCTCGATCATGGTACGAGAGATATAAACCTGTCAACGTCAGTTTTGATATTGGAGTTTGGGGAGAATATGTAATACCTTCAGGTTGTTGATAAATCTCTGACCATCTCAAACATGCTTCCCCTACCGTTGGTGTGTATATCAAAGGCGTGATATCCTACACATAATTGTCAACGCCGATTCCAAATATTCCAGTTGTATCTCATCCCCCCATTTCCTCATCTCAAAACACCAAAATAAAAACATACCGTCAAATTCTCTTGCACCAGTCGATAAAATAAATGCACGTTATTATTTCTCAAATTACTGAGATACATATATTTTTCAATAGGACTCTTCTTGGCGTGTAATTGTTGAAGACCTTGTGTCAAATCAGCATATTATCTCCACATAAACCACCCATCCTCTAACATGGAGAACCAGATTGTGTTCATCCTCAAAGTACTCACATCTTGTCGTCTGAAGCTTATGACTTTCCACACTAGGAGGAACGAGACCTAATGTTTTATTCTTTCTTCTCATCTCTATTGAATGTGAGGTATCGGGGTATATACTATACGAATTCCATGATTAGTACACTCTCTTCGACATTACCCCATCTACCATCCTCAAAACACCTCGCATCCAATCTTCCCAGCCAATTCCCCTCCAAGAACAAAAAAGGAGAAAAAGACGCGTGACTCACGGATGATCGAATTTATTATTCATATTGACAATATTTTCCTGCGAATATCTCTTACTCTTATCCAACGTCGCAGGATTCGGAGCTGTAGAATCAACAATTGATTTATAGGATCTAGGTATCTTCGTATTCGAGTGATGATTCGCAGTCTCTTCCAAATCTCGCACGTCTTCGCTCTCTGGTTTTGTAGCCGCTCCGGAAGCTGTCGATTGGGATCGATTCATAATCATGGGGAAGGAGCATAGCCTTGTTCCACGGGTATGGCCATGGCTCAGAGACTGAACCCTGGAAAATCGTAAGCCTCGGTACATTTCGTCCGTTTACCTAGGTAAATTGGGTTCCAGATTTATGATTACAGAGTAAAAGAAATGATTGGAGTTTTCCTTGAGGATAGAGGATAGAGGATATTTCTGATAGGATGAGAAATGGATGGATTGGGGTAGAGGAAAAAAGTCGATTGTTCAACAAAATTGGCAGGAAAAAGTATGTATCATGGGAAATTGAGATTTTGGGCAATAAGACGTGAATTGAGTGGGTCAATCGTGTATATACGGGACAGAAAAGTCGATTTTTATGTCACTTTCCCTTCTCGCTCATCAACCCAAAACCTCAGCTTAAGCCATATCGGAAGGTTGAGGAAGGGACGACATGAAAATCTTTTGATATCAAATGTTCTTTTTCTGTTTTCTTTTTATTCAATATTACATACTCAAGTGTATAGGTATATACTGAATTACCCAATCAAAATCTAATAATTATACCATTACATTCTTCACCGGATTCCCTAGGTTTGGATTTTTGGAGGGGAAGTCCGGGGATGAACATCATGCCATGATGGATCCCAACAGAACTACTTTCGGGTATCGAGAGAGGCGCACGATGGTGTCAGAACATGTCAGAACAATGCAAGCCGTGTCTCAGTGTCCGAAGAAAAAGATCATCTTTGCCTTCCTCTTCTGATCTTTGCTTTCTTCTATTCTGTTGAGTGTGCCGTGTCCGAGCTTTTAATGCATTTGGGGCGTATCCGAGGTCGGAGCTATTGCTTGCTGCTAGGTGATTATTCACTGCTGCATCAACCCGTTAACTCATCAACTCATAGGTATATCAGCCCGGGCGGCTTGAGGTGCATCTCCCGCAGTGACATTCAGACCGTTCATCTGCACTGTGTTGTTCTCGGCATGAGAATTGAGGATCGTTTGTTGCTCAAGTGTATATCGCCATTCGACAAATTCATCAGATAGTATGCCACCATGCCCCTTTTCTTCTACCTTGAATACCTCAATGGCCATGGACTTTTCTCTCCTTCGAATCTTCCACACACCATCACCGATGATAGTTGCTTTCAAGACTGTCTTTGTTAGCCACAAAAAGAGTGAACAATGGTTCTAACTTACACTGAAGAATCTGATTCGCGAAGTTGATGCACATATCTCCATCCCATGAATTATTCCCCCCTCTCTTTACCATTCCAGGTATTTGGGCGGTGTTTATTCTTTCGACGCTTTGAAGAATTCCATCAGGACTTCGTTTTCCGACTATGATGTGAGGAACTCCAAGTAAAAATGATTGGAGCCAGAATTTCAGAAGCTTCCTCTCAAAATTCTGCTCATCTCCTCTATGTCTAGGAGTCACGCTTGTTTTCAACTCAAGCCATTCCGTGGACTTTCCATCCTCAGACTTTGATCCCTTGTATACTGGACCCTTGTTAGATACGAATCATCAGACCATAAGCTGTAAACATACTTCCGTCAACTTCTCCACCAATAACCAAAGCATTGCTTCCAATTTTGGTTTTTACAATGGAACAATATTGAGCATGGTTATTAACAATCTCAGCATCTCGATTCTCGATATAATCCCGAGACGTTTCCGGCCATGGAGTAGGCATGAGGCATAAAGTTTCGAACTTGTATCCTATCGACAGTCAATGAAAGTTGCGAAGGTTCATATAAGATACCTCAGACTTACCCCAAAAGCTCATCGCATCTCCTGAGGGTCTTCCTGGTTGAGGTCGCTGTCGTGCATCTTGTCTAGCTCTGGTCATAACTTTATATTGATGATCTTCCTCGACAAAGCTGTACAAGTCAGCTTGATGCCCACACGACAATAATTCATCATCAAGCATACATTGTCCCCTTCACCTCGATTAGTCCCGAAAATCTGAAACCCCATACCCATTACTCAACTCACCTCAAAACACGTGGCATTCATCTGAAACCCATCCCTAGAGTCAAACAAACTCGCAATAATCTGTATCCATTCTCATTAGCGTTTTCCTTGCTTGTTTCTCCTAAATATAGACGAACTTTGGTCATCATTCCCCTCCAAGTGATAATATCAGCCTCAGTCTTTAGATTTGTCGTTTTCTCTTTCTCCATCAACGCCCTCAATAACGATTCCAGATGCTCATCCTTAGAATCATCATGTTTACGGAATGTTTCAAATCCACGATTTAAATCCGTCCCTAGATCAGGCGGGTAATACCAGCGAATTGAAGAATCATCTAGACGAAACTCATGATTATCATCATAAGAAAAATGGGCAATTTCCTGTTCTGTTTGTTAGTCCAGAAAAAGAGAAACGGTGGTTGATGAGGAGCAATGTACCTGTGGTCTGGAAATTGCAGTATTGCCAGCATCACGAGTTCTCTCAAATTGATTTAGGGGGAGAGTATTAAATACATGGACTTGAGGATGTGTTTGATTATTAGGATTCATGATGAAGTGAGATATGGGTATGGGGACGGATGATGTTCTAATAGGAATTCAAAAGGACCTTTGAATATTAGAAATTCCACGAATAAGAAGACTCGAGAAATCAGAAATCGTGATGGAAATAAATACCGGGTAGGTTGTCAGGTGCTGGCTTAAAAGAGAACAACGAGAACAACCTTGGAAGTCTAGACATTAAATTCGCTTGAGACAAGGCAATGAGGCAAGCTCGAGCCCGGTACCTGATTCTATGAAGTAAATGGGATGGTTTCGTCTGATTTGTCTAGATGATCCCTGTTCATGCTCGTTCCCCGCTAATGCAATATTTACAGCCTTACAACAATTCAATGTTTACCTACCTAGTATAGCTCGTGGTTCTCTGAGAGTCATTATTATATGCGACAAATGGTTACTGGGAAATTGGCTACTACAGTACAATACCAGCATCCATAGTCATACTCCTCTAAATATTTATATACATCCTGTACCTTTATCATCCCTTCAATTAGTTCTCTCTATTGTTTCACAAGCAAATCCGCATCCGAAAACAAATCAAGTCTTTCTCCAAACCTACGAACCTACAGACGATTCTTAGACCTAAGAACCAATTCATATCATCCAACATGCCCGAACGCCGCAATCCCACCAGCGCCAATGCTCCCATCCGCCCCTCGGTCCGACGTAATCTCTTTCCCTCCCACCTCCGCACCTCCCACACCGCATCGTCCACCACCCCTTCCCACTCCTACTCGCACACCACACCCACCAACCCCGCGCCCTCGCACCCTATCCCGTCTCTCCCCCGTCGTCCAACCACTTCCTCAACTAGTACGTCTGCCGAAACTCTTCGTCTGGACCACGCATCCACATTCCCTTCTCATTCCTCCCACTCCAACGATCGCGATGCCAATTTCCATTCCTTCCCGCATAATGGACATGAAAGAAATGGGAGTCGGAATAATAGTACCCTGTCGTTCGATGGCACAACGGATATAGTAATGCGGGATAAAAATGGCGATTTTGATATTGGGAGTATGATGTTGGGAGGGGGAATTGATCCGGGAGGGGATTTGTCGTTTGGAGCTGATGATGAGGATATGGTTGGGGTTGAGGGAGAGGAGGAGAGTGAGTTTTTTCCTTTCTTTGAGGTCCTGGGAGAAGAGAGGGAAACATTTCTATACGGAGCGAAATGCTAATGTCACCTCTGAAATAGGAGAAAGACAACGCCTAAATGATTCGATAAAACATCATCAACGCGATCGCAATCGCGCGCCAAGTGAACCCGCTGGTCAGTACGATTCTTGCTTAACGTATACTTCTTTGTACACTGGGTCCCATCAAATTCATATATCAGACTGGCATTAGAACTTGCGCAAGGATCATACTGACTAGATATCTAGAATTGCTAGAAGCAGTACGGAATAGTCTACGTGCGAAGACAGCTGCCCTATCAGATGATAACTGGATGTTTGAAGCAGAAAATGAAGGGGTTGTTCGATAAGCGTGGTTAAATTCTGCAGAATTCATGCTCGTAACAGATATGCGACACAAATCTGCAAATAAGAGCATAGGAGCGACTTGTATTGGATATTTCATGCGGAGCACTGCTGGACTGGCACACTGGGAATACTTGAGGTATAGAAAAACTTGTTTAACATGGCGTAAAGATTGGATGGCTGCATGAAATGGGAGTTGGGATACCCAGGGCTGATCCTACAGATTGCGGTAGTTTTACGGAGTATTGGTATTGGTATCTATCTTTTCTTCTTCTCTGGAATCGAACAACTGTAGTTTGAGACCATCAATCATCCATTACTCCCCCATTCAACGTAAGCCGTCAGCGTTAATCAAGGCCCTCGGCCACTGGTGCACCCCCCGACTGTCCAATCCTCCTAGCCTGCGGTTGCTGTGCTCCACCCCCCATCCCACCCCCAAACATACTCCCCATCATATCCAACAATGGATTTCCCTGTCTCGGTTTCTGAATGCCAAAATACATTTCTCCCACGCTCGTCAACGCCTCCTCCCACATCTCACCAGCTTCCTTCATCTGTCCCGCATACTTCTTCATCAACTGTTTGAAATCCAACGAATTTCCCTTCTGCACCGCTACCAACAACAGTCCCAGAAAATTCAACAGAGGAATCGAAGGATAAATCTTAATATCCTCATTCGCGCCCCCCAATTCCTGCACCGTCAACCCCGCATTCGCCTCTCGCAAACGGGTCGTGAAAATCCCCAAGCTCTTGCGCGCATCCCGCACATTGCCCACCAGTAAATATGGCAACACAGCGCGACTCGCATACAGCGCGGCCGTATGACTATCATCCTCAAGATACCACTCATATTCCATCTTAGCCAGCACCTCCGCGGAATCCTTCGTGCCGAGTATTAAATGGCGTTCGGCATCATATACCTCTCCTTCCTCTGCAAGCAAACTCCCTATCACATGATGCAACTCCGGATCGCCCGCGGGATACGCAGAGGTTTTGCAGCTCCACGCGATGGTTTCGGTGATGAAGCGCTTGCGGCTGGGTTCTTCGGGGGAAAAGGCACGCAGGAGGGTGAAGAGGCGGCCTTTGGATGAGGAGTCGCAGGTGAGGGATGAAGTGTTGTAGACTTCGAGGAGGAACAGGGCGAGATCGCCGCCAGAACCCCCTTGTGCGGCTTGTAGCAGGGAGAGCGAAACGGAATAGAGAATATCGGCTGCGGCGGGGTAGTTCTGGGATTTGATGTAGCGGGAGGCGACGACGCGGGTCTGTTGGTGCGCTTCGTAGTAGGTGCCTTCTGCTGTTCTGGGGGGTGATTAGTAAGGAATGAGCAACGATTATGGGTGAGGTGGGGTGGGAGGGAAGAAGGGGAATGGAGAGAGAGGAAGGAGTTAAGAATTCTTACTTTTCTTGCAAACGCGCAATGATCTTATCGATCTTTGCAGACATTTTGCTGGTATGGAAAGTGTCCTAGTAGGTGTGTCTAGATTTTTAAACTTTCCGAAATTAGAATGCAGTTCTGCGCGGTGAGTTGTGTTCTGCGACGAGGTGGTTAATGTAGCACAAGCTTGAGAGGTGGTGGGATGAGAGATTCAAAGCTCGGAAGTTATTAAGCTGTGACGTGGTGGCGCGGCCGCTGCAGGGAAATTTATAGTGAGCCTTGAACTGACAAGTACTAACGGAACGGAATGACAATTCAGTCGATTGAAAGTCTGGGGTAATAAAACAATTCATGGATTTAAACTAGTCCTTACAGTTGTTAATTATATTTAGCAAATGAAGCCACGATCAAGAATTTTGAGCGCAAGATTAACTTTTCTTTCTTCTTCTGTGTTTGCAATAAATAATGCTCCCGGTGAGCTGAACTCTTGTGTACAGGATTTCGAGCTCACCGGGAGTAAATCTAGAAGAACATTATCAAAATAATTGAGCTACGTGGACCTTACAGAAATTTATTCAAGCTCTCAAAGAAGTACCCTTACCGATCCGATCAAGTCTCTTGTTCTAGCTTTGATAGTACACTTCATAACATTACTAGGATTTCTTTCAACACATGCAAGCCATCACAGTCAAAATAGCTCCAGAAAATTTAGACAGATAAATAGTAAACTTGCTAATTCGAAAAAGCCAACGTATCATATGAAAATTGGAAATTTCATCAATTTCTGAAGGTCATAATTTCATTCCTGTCACCTATCACCTAATGAATATTGTGATATTGTTTCCCACTCAGATTGCCTTTCCCCCAGAGAAGTAGAGTCTCAGAATTATGAGCGCGCAATTAGTAACGCTAGATTTTTATTAGTTTATCTTTATATCGAAGGTTAATTGAATGTACTTACAGGTGGAACTGGTGGGCCTCCACCTGGTCTGTACTGTTGTTGACCAGGATAAGCACCACCTGGAGGAGGAGCGCCATATTGTCCTTGTTGTTGAGGAGGATATTGGCCTTGTTGTTGTGGAGGATATCCACCAGGTTGTTGTCCATAGCCTTGAGGAGGGCCTGGAGGAGGGGCGTAACCCTGTTGTGGTTGTCCATATTGACCGCCAGGTGGTGGAGGACGGCTTCCTTGTTCATCCTTGGTATCGTAGGAGGAATCAATGGCACCGACCAAAAGCTTCAATAACCACAAATCAGGAGTCAAGTCTGTTCCTGGGTTGGTTCGGGCCATTTCATCTTGTTCGGCTTCGAAGTTGGATGTACAATCAATCAAATCTCCAATGGTTCTATCGTCATCGAGTTTCTTCAAGAATTCAGTAGCCTGCTTGTCATTGCCCACTTGTGCGAATTGATAAGAAATGGCTTGTTTTCCATATGGAGTACGTGCGAGCTCGGCTGAGGAGTTCTTCACAAGTTGGAAAACATCATCTTGGTTATCTGGTTGACCATCGGTGATAACGATAACCAAAACTGGCTTTTGAAGTGAGTTGGATCTAACCTTGCTCATGATCAATGGCTCTACAACCTTGTTTCTAAGTTGTGCACCTAATGGAGTCAAACCCTTGAATTGGACGCGCTTGACAAGTTCCTCAACTTCTGGCTCAGATCGAATGTGGTTTCCTTGTACGTCACTGTTGATGAAGCGAACCTCGATTCCATCGGCATCGAATAGAGATCCGGCGTATGCAGCTCTTCCTAATACGAGCTTCATGTCATCAATACGGGAACCATTCTCCTGGAAAATCATAGAACCACTGTCATCTTTACGGAATCAGTATTTTATTTTACGTCACTCAAAAAAGTTTGCGAACATACCAACGAAGAGAATAATGTCGAACAAAGCAAGCTTTACAATATCAGCACCTAACTCCTTGGGTACGTTCCAGGTTTGGCAGAGTTGATCAATTTTTTGAGGAGCAACGGCGCAGATCTGATCGAGAATTTGAGGGTTTCTGAAGAAATTACCCAAATTCTTCTCCCGGATAGTGTCCTCAAGAGATTGCTTAACCGCTTGTGGTGGAATAGAGCTTCCACCGGGAACATAACCCAAAGGCCCGGCGCGAGGTGGAGCTCCTTGTGGTGGTGGTGGGCCACCAGGGTATGCTTGATATTGCTGACCTATTTGAGACTGTGTTAGTGGGTTTCCAGCATTTTGTCCATATTGCGAAGGAGGAGGAAATGATTGCGTTGGTGTGGGAGGCTGGTCTCGTGGGTTTGATGGATATGGTTGATATGGTTGTTGATGTGGCTGTTGGTATGGATGATTTGGTTGATATTGCTGCGGAGGTGGTTGTGATTGCCCGTATTGACCATATTGTTGGTACTGTTGGGGAGGCGGAGGCTGCCCGTATGGTGGATTATACTGATTGTACTGTTGCTGTTGGTATTGCTGTGGTGGAGGTGGAGGTGGAGGATGACCATATGACTGAGGATGGGGAGATGTGGGAGGTTGCCCATAAGGAGACGCTGGAGGTTGCCCGTAAGGAGACGCTGGCGGTTGTCCGTAAGGTGAGGGCTGGCCACCATACGGAGATGGCGGAGGCTGACCATAAGGGGACGGGGACGGTTGACCATGCGATGGATATTGCGGATTGGGGGATGGGGATGGATGCACAGGTGAAGAAATCTGACCTTGCTGACCTTGACCATACTGTGGTTGACCGCCAGTTGGCTACATTATAATCAGCAAACATTCATTTTCAAACAGACATTGAGGATTTGCAAAAGGAAGAAAACATACATATGGTGGCTGACCAGCTTGAAGAGCTGGAGGAGCTCCTCCTTGTGCCTGCTGTGCAGCTGCCATCTTAGAAGCTAGCTGTCCCCCCGGATACGCATTAGTATTTGGTCTTCCGTACATCTTGATTTGTGTGTATATAAAGACTTTAAAAGCTTACCCCCATTCTTTCGAAGTAAGATTTTAATAGTCTTTTGTAGGTTGGTTTTTTGAAAAGTGCTAGACAAAAGAATTCTCAAGCAGTTTATGTAGACTATGAAAGGTCTAATTAAAGGTCGTCGTGGGTATTTGAATAATGGGAAAAAGTAAACCGTGGCGGGCGTAGCTTAATATGATGGTGGGGTGATGATATAATGAAATACCTGTTGATGACGAACGCAGGGATTCACAGCCTTGTAACACGCTCTAACTATCTACGAAAGACTAGAGTGAATTAAAACGGACCATTCACATCTGTTTCGTCAAATTATTTATCCAAGGTAGAGGTATGAACTCTTGGGGCTTGGCATCTTTTGGAACTTTTGACCTCTCATAAGGCGTTTAGTTGCCTTTGCCGTGCTTACCTTGCTTTGAGCTGGTCGAAAGAGGCTATGCTACATTTGTACCTTGCACTGGTGTAAACCTACTCTTACATACGTGATGCAATACAAGTATCCAGATAGACATATCTGTAGGTTCTTATACGAGCCACCGTATTCGTTGCCTTGAATCGTATGCAAAAATCTAAATGTAAATAAACATTTGAGCTTCGTACACCGACGGTCGGATGATCACGGCAACAAAGATATGGTTCAGGGGTTAAGAGGGGTCGATATGCTGCACTAGCGTAGATGCCGAGCTAATAGTGGAGTTTAGTAAACGTTTAGGCTTCGTTTCTATGCCGACTATTGCGAAAGACTCCAGTGTAATATATTGACCTAATCAAATAATAATCGTCTGCTTTGCTGTCTTCTTCAATACAGCTCCATGAGATAGAGTCGTACGAATCTGCTCATATCATTCTTCTAACTTTGAAACGTGCTCGGCGAAGTTGATGTTGTATACCTAGCTACCACACATGAGATTATGTGAAAGCTACCCCTCCATAAGCAGTGTAACAATGCAGCACAGCCCAATATTGACCCTGTGGAAAGCCTGTCGTATCAAAATGTGATAAGACCATTTGCGAACTCGACCAACGGGAGACGACACTCAACAGCCACACTACTTGATCGAAAAAAGTATAACATTTAAATTAATCTAAGTATCATTCATTATAACATTGGTGCATGTTCATGAGAAGGTGTTAACGGCACCAAATCATCTTCATCACCGTTCAATAAACCTCTATGTTCCCCTGTTCCTGCTTCTCTTGCAAGTCCTGTCTCCATACCCATATCATCCTGTCCATTCGTTCTTCTAGTTTCTTCTGCACCATTCAATACGTACCAGACGTCTTTCTTCGTCAAAAATCCTTGTAATACGCCTCGATCGCAATAAAGAACATATCGAACACCTAATTTTTGAAAATAGTTTGCCGTGAGGAGAAGATTTGATCGTGAAGGTAAAGTGATAGGTGTTTGATCCATCCATGGTCGAAGATCGAGTGTCGTTCGTGGATCTGCAAATGGTTGGTGTGAAAAGAATGCTTCCGTCTCGGGTCGAAGCGATCGAGGAGCTTGCGTGGACATTTTGAGATTGTATTGAAGTTCCGCTCGTGATATGTATCCCAATAATATCGCTTCTCGAGGATCCGAGATCACGGGAAAGCCGCGATATGGATGACTTGCCAAAACATTGGTTAAAGATTCAATCGTATGACCAGTAGCGGTAAGCACGACAAGGTCTTCAATCCGAGTCATAATTTGCCGAACCGATATATCAGGGATGGGTGTCTCATCACTATTATCCAAGAATGGGTATTCATTCAAATGAATCCAACTTTCATATATTCCACGTTTACCGAAAGCATCGCCAACCCATTTACTGATCATAACAGCGATCATAATTGGTAAAACATATGTGAGAGCTCCGGTAAGCTCGAACATAATGACAACAATTGAAACTGTCATTCTAGTCACACCACCTAAAGCAGCAGCAGCTCCAATGATCGCGTATGTACCGGGGGTAACACATGGAACATCTGGCTCGCAGGTGGCGAATGCAAAGAATTTGGGGAAGTTGTGCACCCAGATCTCGACGAGAATGCCAACGGCACGACCGAAGAGCGCCCCTACCGCCATTGAAGGTAAAATGATTCCTGCTGGGACTTGAAGTCCAAATGTCATGGATGCTAAGAAGAAGCCCAGTACAGCTGCAAATAGTAATAAAAATATTGTTCCAATAGTAGCAGCACCAGTTTTGCATAATCCGAACTGATCATCAGTGAGCTTCGAACACTCGGCAAATAAGGAGAAAACTAGCTCAGACGATTGAGTTCGCATGTAAAGGTTTGGATAATTGACTAAAGCAGTCAAAGTGGCAACAATCATAACCTGTGTTATCGGTCCAGGAAGCCAAGTAGCAGTTTTCTTCCATTGAAAAATGCTTGTATTGACTTTGATAAAAAGTCCGCCGTAAATTCCCTGAGCGATGTTAGACTATAGGAGTAGTTGTTTTCACTAGGGAAGTCTTACCCCTAAGATACCTAGAAAAGCATAAGGTATCATTTCAAATCCATGCCAGCCAGTACTGTAAGTAACTTGATATAGAACAAGCTTTCCACTTCTAAAAGGGTCCAATGCCTGTAAAGTTACTGCAGCTGTCATGGCACAGACAAAACTTTGCCACATAGTTTTGTCGGGAAAATAGTATGAGAGTTGCTGAATTTGATTAGTCGATAGACATCATGATAACTTATCGAATACCTACCTCTAGACTGAAGAGCACACCACCAATGGGAGACCCAAAGGCAACAGATATACCAGCAGCTGCGGCCGCCGAAAGTACCTCGCGTTTTCGAGCTGAACATTAAATTAGTCGAAGATCGAATTTCAAGCTTCTAAAATTGTACGTACCTTCGTTACCATTGATGTTGACAAATAATTTCATAAACACATTTGCACAGCAACATGCTACATGTACAAGCGGACCTTCTTTACCAAGCCACATTCCAGATGCAACCGATAGGCACTACTCAAATCAGTATCTAACCGGACATATATCAGAACGAAACTCACCAATCCAAGGGACTTAATAACCAATGTCCAGATCCCCATGAAACGCCGAATTACAAAGCCGCCTAATATAGTTTTGATCTCTGGAATACCACTATGCTTCGCGTATAAAGCATATTCCTGTACCAAAACACTTGAAATGAAAGCAAAAGACAACTAGCCAATGTCAGTAATTGGACCGCGTATAATTATAACCAATGGGCCCGACGTACCGAAAATAGTATAAAAAAGAAATACTCTATAAACCATTTTCCACCTACCGAACCAATATTTGACGCAACACTCCATGGTACCCAATCGCGGCATTTGGCAACACTATCATACCCGTAGCAGCAGAAGAATTTGTTAAGGTAAAAGTGACCCCCATCTTCTCCAGCTCGACAGTATCCAGTCTTTAGATCCGCCAGAAAATCCGTGACAATGTCAATTCCAGCTGCAAATGCGCCCGCTGCCAGCCCAGTCAGAACAAGAACTATCCATATTTGACTTGCATCCAAAAGCTGTTGTACATATCCAATCAATCCTGTTGCGTTTGAGTATAACGTCCGTAGCCTTTGTCGTTCTTTCGTATATTCAAAGATCCAATCAATAGCTGTCATATCCTCATATTCAACCCGCCGACCTGGCCCTTCAACATACCAGTCCAATGGCCCTCCATCTTTAGGTGTAGGACTATGTTGTGAATTACTTCCTATTGGGTACGCTCGGCCATTCCCTGGGCTCGGTATGCTTCCTCTCGGTGATGGTGTATTATGCCGCGACTGGGATCCACTAACCGGTTTGGTAAACGCAGATAGAAATTTAGACGTCGCAGGTTGTTTCTGTTTGCGCTTAAATGAGAAGTGGTTTGGGCTGTCTTCGTCAAGTGGATCGTCTGCAAGTACAGCTTGGGGATCATCGTTATCGCTGTCATCTTCGGCTGAGGGATAATTTGGTGGACTGCGACTCGACGACGAATCGGGGTGTCGCCGAGTTGCGAAATAACCCGCAGATGAACTGGCCATCTTTATACATTCGGTAGAAATATCTGCATCTTCTGTGATAGTCGTAAGTTGAAATAGCTTTGTCGTTGACTTAAGAGTCTCGAGTGCTCTAGAATCCTCCGGATTAATGTTTTACCGAATTCCGACCGAAAGCCATTTGATATCCAATCTCAATTCCATCACTCTTCCAAAATCAAATTTCTATTTAATTCCGACGTAGATTGATGAAAGATTTTAAACATACTTTAAGTCAAGAATGTCAGAATCAAAGGTCTACGATAGCTCAAATTCTGAGCCAACGGGTCTCAGTAGCCCTGGCGCAACTTTTGAAAAAATGAAGGACCTCCTCAAGGCGAAAGACGACACCTCTAGGTTCGTAGGACTTGCTCTCCTTAAATCCGTTCTTGACAACGAACAACAGCTCGTCAAAAATACAGAACGCCTACAAATACTTTGGGAATCTATCTCCTCAAAGTTTTTGGATCGACTATTGCGAGCTCAGTTTGGCGGAAAAATTGACAAGGTCCAAGCAAAAGATATGGTAGATCTCGCAGTAGCTGTACTACATACATTCTCTATACTATTGCCAGAAGATGTTCGAAGGGGACCACAGCTCACTGGAAGAACAGGACCGCTGGTCAAAGCACTTATTCAAAGGTAACACTCCAACTATTTGTATCTGAATCACGTGCTAATGCCACATAGTTCCCCTGAAACTACACAGCTTATTCTCCAAACGCTGTTAACTATAGTCAGCCAGGTAGAAGGCTCTTTAGAACTTTTGAAAGTTGAGGATCTCTCTTCATTGACAGAGATAGCACCACAATACCGTCTTGTTCTTGACATTCTAAACTATACTTGGGCAAATGGTTCTACGATCGAAGTACAAGCTGTCCATGAAAGTATCAATCGAGTGATTCCAAATCTCCTTGTAGTATTCAAAGGAACTGACGCTGTTACATTTTTATCTTTTATTTCAAGCTTTATACCCAAATTAACGTCTGAGGTAAATCAATACCTCCCCTACTCAGTGCCAAGTCTAACATATTTTAGGCGCTTCCACGTAATCCAAAGTGGCTTAAGTCTGTAATTATTTTGCTTCGCGAGTTAGTTAACAGAAAGCCCACACTCGCTGGTAGAGTTGCATATACTCAGGCGGCAGCGGCATTGTTACAAGCATATCCTGTGACATGTCCTTCATTGTTGTTTAACGATGAAAGTCTGCATACCTCGAACAAGAATGAAAGCAATGGCAAACCGTTTTCTTATTTATTTGTAAATCTTTTATTGATTGACTTGCGATCATCCTTTCCGTCACTCTTAGCGAAATTGAATAACAGTGATTATTCAAGTATCTCACAACGACTTGCAGCCGCATTTGATGTTCTCTCAAGCTTCATAGGATATCTTGTTCGAAGTCTCGATGAAGAAAATTCCAAAACCTTCACCATGCCTCCAGATTTAATGTTGAAGTTGCGAAAGGATATTGCTGAGACTATGTCTTTGGCAATTGAATACCTGCGAGATAGATGGGACGCATCTATCGCCGGTGCTTCCGGATTACATCCTTCCGCACGAGCTGGAACCGCTGCCACATCTGAAGGAACAAGACTCACTTTAACCTGGGATTCTATTCAAGATACGGTTACTGCAGACCCCCTGATCCTAGCTAGTATCAGAGCATTAGCCATATGGATTCGTGAGGATGAGAACGAAAATCTACGCAAAGAAAGTGCTGGTATGATGGATATGTTCATTGAGCTATACAAAATAAGTAG
This sequence comes from Botrytis galanthina, assembly GCA_004916875.1. Taxonomy (NCBI): domain Eukaryota; kingdom Fungi; phylum Ascomycota; class Leotiomycetes; order Helotiales; family Sclerotiniaceae; genus Botrytis; species Botrytis galanthina. The sequence continues at coordinate 106,354 of PQXL01000062.1, forward strand.
CATGGATGAACCTGACTTCCGATATCCTATATTACTCGCGCTCGAAGGAATCATGACCACGGAGGATGGCGTGGAAGCTTTCTTGAACCAGGATGGATGGCAAGTGGTTTCCGAAGACCTCTTCCATATTCTTAGCCACATTGACGATACCGCATCACTCACCAATCCTCAATCTTCCATAGCTGCAGAAGCAGCAAGAGGTCTTCAAATCGTACGCATCCTACTCGCAGTCATAGATGAAGAGTCAACATCATATATTAAACAGGAATGGTTGACTCTGATTTCAACCACATCTACCATGAACCTACCTGCCTCATCATCTCCTTCGGTGGTCATAGAGCTAAATATTGCCATGCTACAACTATCCACAGCATTATTATCAAAAGCTGGAGAGGGCGTGCGAAAGCGTTACGCCAATGATCAAAAGGCTCAAAGAAAAATGGCGGAGGAATTAGAGGTCATTGTAGGAAAGATGAGAGATAAGCAGGAGGCGGATGAGTTTAAGGAGTTGCTATCAGACGTAATATTAGATTTGGAAAATCTAGGAGTAGGTAGATGATCATTGATATCGTTAGAAGTGAGATCGAAATAAAGCATGGTCTCTAGTTTTATGGATACCGTGGAAATATTAGCAACTCTACAAGGATCTAGGTCCGCAACAGCCTATCACTTCTGTGCATTCACAAATTAATTATGAGAATTTTCCATTATCAGCCTCATATACACTACCCTTCCCACCCTCCTCGCTCAGTACTTATTTCATCTTTCACTTCGTAAGAGTCCACTCCATACTCTAGCACTCACGTCCTTGTCAATCTCATCTCCAAATCTTCTCTAGGTTCTGCTCTTTACAACATAGAGAGAAATCTTGATAGTTGAAGCCAGAGCCCGTTTTGCAATCGTTGTAACAATTAAACATTCATGCAATCGACTTGATAGCTTTGTAATGGCGGTTCCAGATCTACAAGTAAACTGCCGTGTTGCCAAAGCAATTGTAAGTAGCTCCTCTCATATTCATGCTTGCTATCTACAGTGCTTTCTTCCGACTTGATGACCTGGTTTCCAATTCCCACTCTTTATCTACACCCGTTTGAACGAAGGCTTAGGACTTCAACGGGAGCGAGAGGGAAAGCGCACTCACCAGAATGTCAATCTTTACTTTTCCAGACTATTAGAAGATAGATCCAAAGCTCATTATGGTCTACGCATTCAATTTCCACCAAAAACATACAATTTCCACTCGAACTCTTTTACTAGATATCTGGAAACATCCGACGATGTGTAATTGAGATATTAGCCTGCATGTGAAGTGTGAAGTGTAACACTGATAACGGATGCCGGACTAGATCCCGGTGTACAATCTGATTTATGGAGGTACTCGTGGGTCTCGCTTGATGAACATAAACATATATGTGTATGTTGTTGTGTACATGGATGCGGGCAGAAGCTTGGAGGAGAGACGAAATGAAAAGTTCGCATGAGATGGTCGGATGGACTCGGGTGTTGTATTCTGAATGTCTTGACGTTCGGTGTTTTGATCTTTCATACAGAAGATCTTTATCTCTCAAGTGCGAGACTTTCGTTGTTTACATTAAAGATCATGAAAACATTTCAATCATTTCTTCATTGAACGGCTCGAGCTCCTAGTATGTAACATCGTCATGGTATAATAACAGTTTTCGTCTTTACCAGTGGCAAGTAAGATTCCATGCGCTAAACCCAAACGTCACAAGTCCCCCATGTCATTTGTACTCTTCGGATCTGGCCGTGGTCGCATCGTCCAAAACAAACATGTCCAGTTCCGCCACGAAGATCATGACATTAAAACGGCAAAGCATTCCGAGCCATTCATCATGCTGTGACAACGTCAATGGGAGATGCGAGTTCACTTCCCCGGATGAGTTGTCACTCTCGGGTACTTGCAGAAGTCAGAATATCATATGTAATTTTGCTTAAAATGAAGTAAATAACTTAAGCTTGAGAGTATCCACCACGGTGTAAATAGAGCGTATCATAACGAAGAATTGAACTGAGCCTAGTCTTGTACAGACACCTCCTTTCTACTTTCATGAGAGTTATGAAGAAACATTTGTGATTGATTATTGCACAGTCTGAGTTGCACAACCCTCGTATCCTTGATGCGTCTGACGATGGTGCGATGTAACTTCGATGCAAAATCATCATCGAGCAATATACATTCATGATGTAAACCAGTGTTACTGATAACATCTGGATGTGGATTCTAGGGAAGTAAGCATGGAAACATTCGAGTGTTTGGACTCTGATTTTGCAAAATGGTATATATTGCACAATCAAGAAAATGTTAGAAGAATACCGAGCTCCGTCTCATGTATCTATCCGAAAGAAATCCTGATTGTACACTCATCGTGAATGTTACTCGATGGAATGATCACTTAAATATTGTGCTATTTGAGAACATCGAATACTCCGATTTGAGGATCTTAGTTCGTCGCACGAAGCAGATTCTTGTATTAAAAGAGAGGCATTTCCTGTTTTGAAGATTGTGATCCTTCTATCTTTACCAAGAATACTATCAGAATTTTCCACATCAACCTCGAACATGCGTCTCCAAAAGTTCCTCGTCGTTCTCTCTTCTCTTACTGTCGTTGGACTTTCAGCTCCAGTAGCTTCACAAGGTATGTAAGGGGATTTCCCTTATTTCTAGCACCTGAAAGATAGCATGTAGCGCCAAAAATACTATGAAGACCCAGCATGTAACTCACAAATAAACAGAAGGAAACCACGAGATCATCGAGCGCGATGAATCTAACGCTCTAATACTCGCCCAACATGGCTCCGAAACCGACGCTCATTACATCTCAACAATCGCCGGAAACGATGCAGCCACAACTACAGACAAAACTATCGAGCGGGCACTTGGCCGCAAAAGCATAGACGAACCCCACGAGAAAAAGCGTGAAGATGAAACAATCGAACGAGCTCTCAGCCGCAAAAACACATACGAACCTCTCGAAATCCTCGTCCCAACATTCATAACAAATCAGAAAAAGCGTGGAGACGAAACCATTGCATGGGTTCCCCCACCACCAACTTCGAAGATTCCTCTAGCACGCGGAGATGCAACGGTAGTTTGGGTCCAACCTCCACCTACACCCAAGATTCCTATGTAATTGCTTCTGCCGACTGTTCTTGTTCCGATATCCGCTGCATCTGTGTCGAATTTGGTATTCGGGCCTGAGTGTACCGAGATCGGAGGAAGGAGAGCTGTGAAGAGAACTATGATGTTATAAAACATTTGAGGATTTGATCGAAATTTGATAATTCATGGATGGGATTTTGCACTTGGCGAATATGGACAGATGACATCTATTCAAGATGCGTTTTGCGCATATCCAAAGACCGTATTTTGGGAATTAGTTCTTGATGTTTCAGCAGTAAATCAGGCGCGGGAATGAAGTTTCTGGCAAATTGAGAAGGGAAATAACAATGATCGAATTCGGGGTTGCAGATATCATAATGCTTTTCTAAAACGAGACCAGACTCAACTCATCGTGCAAGAAGCGCTTCATTCTATTCTAAATGTGCTATCTTGTTCACCAAAATTATGTCATCATCACATAGAAAGTTAGTGAACTCTTCCATTCGTGGAAGTGGAGTATCAACCCAATCCCTCGATCACGTGAGTTTTTGAATGGACTGCCTGCAGCGAATCGTTAAGGAGAGGTAGCTTTGAAGTCAATTTCTCTTTTCGGACGTAATACTGTCAACTAGCAATGATCATGTCGTTATTCAGAAAAATGGCAGAAAATTATTGCGAATCGTTATTATACAATATTCATTATTCTCTCATTATGTATATAGGAATAATAAAGACCTGATATCTTGGCTCGTTTGACCCTCCCAAAAACGCCTCGCTAAAATTCCGATGGATATAGGTACATCACATCTTTTCCCAAAAACCATATTCTCATCATAGTGATCCTCCTAGATCACTCTTCATCAAGTCAAGACAGGAATGCCACTAGCTTCTATCCAAATCAGCCTTCCTGAACCCTGCCAAAACTTTTTGCCCCACCCCTTTCTTAGGCGGTAACACGCCCTCCCCTCTTCTTGCTACTGGCTGTGGATACGTTGGCTGAGCTACTGTTGGAGTTTCTTGTACAGGTTGTAACGCTGTACTTCCTCGTCCGCTCAACTTTTTATCCTTCGAAGAACTTGAGCCTGCTCTTTTTGGCGAATCTACATGCGTACTCGAACTCGAACTCCTCGCTTCCACAGGCAAACTCGGTTGTCTATGATCCTCGCCCTTGCCCAGCAACTTTTTCGGTAAACTTGGTACACTCTTCCAGCTTTTCTTGATTTCTTCATTTTCTTCTCTGTCCTTTTCCTCTTCTCTTCGTTTTCTAATCTCTGGATCTATTTCTCCTCTTTCCTCTGCTTCTTTGAGTCTTCGGGTGTTTATCGTTTCGATAGCTTCAGAGGTAAGTTCTTGCTTCATCATCTTTTCAATTACGTCATGTTTACGTGTACGTTTGTCGCCCATGGATATTAGAACACCTCCCATGATGTTGCAAGTGATACTACAGCATAGAATGACTGTCGTGAGGGCGAATGGTCGAGTCTTGTATGAAATTCCCCACGTACATGCACCCAACGTGATTTGAAGACAAGAATGTAAATCGAGTAATATGACGACGGCAAAAAGTAATTTCAAAGGAAATGCGTAATGAGTCTCTGTTTCGTGTGGCTTATAGAATGTGTGACTTTTAGAGAATTTTCGTTCGTGGTATTCGAGGACACCCTGTTCTTCTGGCGAGAGGACGGTATATTCGTAATTTGGTTCTACTTCAATTTGATTCCGAGCTATCATTCTATCGGCGTACTTCTTGGGTATGCGTGGCGCAACTCTACGAGCGAAACTTTTGGGCATTCGACGGGCGCATAGACTCTCGATATCGACCTGAGGTGGTGGAGCAATATCTTCCTTGCGTTGTTCTGGGAGATCATTATGGTCCCATAGCTCTGGGAGACCGAGCTTCTCACGACGTTTCCAAGTTTTGCGGTGATAGTGTGCTATATAGGCCATGTGGTAGGTATCAACTGCACGGAAAGGGGCCAAGCCATCACCAATGATTGCGAAAAGAGCGACGAGGACATTATCAACAATGTTGACAATATAAGCTTTTCGAGAACCCAAGGATATCCAGCCGATGAGAAAAAGTACCCAGGCCGCACCGAATAATGTGATTAAGGTTGCGTAAACTGTGATGAATAGTCCCAAAGCTATACGAATAAAGTTAGTCAAAGCGGACCAAGAATGAAAAGTTAACTCACGTCTGCGAACGTACTGTCCGAATCCTTTCATTGAACGCTTGAATTTCGCTCGCCGGGAGTGAAGTTGATGTCTAACAAGATCATCTAGCTCATCCACCTCGGCGGGCGTCCAACCACCAAGTCTTTCTCCATCAGGCAAAACGGCGTATTCTAATTTTGGCGGTTTCCATGTATCACCATCCGCTTGTTTTTCTGGACTTCGTAGATTTTTCAACTTTGCTTTGATCTTATCAATCGTGCGTACTTCTCCTGGCCGCTCTGAAAGTTTGTATGTCGGCTGACGATTAACAAAACCTCCCATTTGAGGCACGAAAAGGGAATTCTGAACATTGGTAAGAGTCGAGAGAGTAGATATTTCAGGATCTGCAGAGAGTTAGTCTAGCAGCTGAAAAGCTGGTATGGTTATACATGCCCATAACATCTAGCAAATCTACCATATCAGGGTCATATTCATGCTCATAAGATTCGGGCTCTTTAGAGTATTCCCCGCGACCAAATAGCGATCGGAAGCGGTTGGTAAATGCATTTCCTTGCGATGGAAGCGGGTGGTTTGCCGCTTGAGTCACGGATTGTTGTGAAAGCCCTGTGCGATTTTGCTGGGTACTTCCATGAGGTAATGGAGTGGAGGTAGATTTTTCAGAGAAGTCTCTTGCTGAAGGTACATTTCGTGATTCGGCAGTCGACGAGTCGCGATAGATACGAATGGTGGGTCGTTGGTGTGTGCTCAGAACCGACTTTACTTTCCTACCAACTGCAACAATCGGGTTCTCAGTTGTCGAAGACGACGGCGAAGACTGTGGTGAGTCTTGGTGAGCCATTTCTAGGGTGCTTTCTTCAATTGTTGTTTGTTACTCCATACAACAAAGAATTGGAAAAATTGTCCTGGCAGCACGAATTTGTCGGTTTAAATCAATAACTGAAACAACAAAATGTACTCAAAATCAACGCCTTCTTCATATGTTTAAATCGCAAAAGATAGGCGATTGATTATAAAGGAGAGCACAATAGATTGATTTCAGGGTCCAATGGACCTACTAATGTAATGCTATCTCTGCATTTATCAGGTTGCACAGGGGTGCGACCCTGTTTTGGGTCGACGATGTCATTTTGCAGGTAAAATTGCAGTGAATATTGCAGTACACCGGTCACATCCCAGGGGTGATCTGTTGGCAAACTTCCAAAATACCTTGGAACAGGATTCGTAAATGGCAGGGCTACTTAGCTCTGATTGGCCAAGTTCACTAAATTACAGGAGCAAAAAGCAGGTTTCTACTCCGTAGAATTTACATGAGGAACGACGAAATAGAAAGAAGCAACAACAACAAACAAGAAACAACAAGGACTTGAAATGTTTACAGATATAAATTGATATATACAGTAAGAAGGGAATCGAGGTGTGTCAAATCCGAGGGTTGGATGTTTAGACCCTTTAAACCAACATCGAGAAAGTTGAACGCTTGAGATTACCTAACCGGTTTCGAGCTAGTCATTTCATTGGCTTATCAATTGTGTGCACAGATCCACAGCGATTCAACACACGTGACCAACACATCAATAAAATCGTTCGTGCCATGCCCACCTCCAGATCCACCTCGAGGTCATAACCATATTAAAGATTTCGATCGGTCTAGAACGTTTCTATCCATCAAGATCCTACACTTCATGTGCACTCAAGAGGTTGTATTCTTATGAACCATGCTCGATAATACTTCAGGGCAAGGAGATTGTGATGGCTATGGTGCTACAGACACACCATGATACGGATTGGCATTCAAAGTTGGATGTTATCATCCTGAATATAACACAAAACACCTGGAGTTTGAATTGGAATTTTGGCTGTAACTGATCGAATGACTTGTACCAGGGCAGCACTCAAGCTTGGACGAAATATGTTGGGCGATCAGAGACGACAATACAGAACGAAGGAGGCTGATTCAGATTGAGTTGAATTTTGCCCATACCGAGTCTTTGGGTTGTGGATCTAAGTTCACACACACAATGGATTTGAGATATCCGGTGTTTTGCAAGAACATAATAGCTCTTTCGTTTTGCTACATATGCTACCTTTGATATCACGCTTTGCAAGCCTCATTATCGTTGTCTATGCTTTTCAGCTCTTGTAAAACACCTTATATGATCGAAATGCCCATGCAGGATCTCAAATAATCGAGCATCTACAAAAAATCTGCTCTTATAGATTCAAGGATGCCCAAATTACAGACATTCGTTCAATGAGTAATGAAGAGGATGGTCTGGTTATACTTAGGTCGTTGACCAATGTCATACCTATGTTCACTCGGTACAAAAGATTCTCAGCAAGTCAGCGTTTTACTAGATTACCCAATGATGAGTATTGAACGAAAGTAGTCCTCCCTGCTCGGCTCCTGTTATCCGACCGGTTGACCTTGCGGGAAACTACCGAAGAATAACATCTTTCTCCATCGAACGATAATGGAGCAGGCTCGTAGCAGCAGACATCGGGTGTATAGTGGCTGGGCTACGCTGAAATCCCCATTTTTATTAAGATTCCAGCAATCTCTAACATTTGCATAGGTACCATCTTTCTTCATTGAAGTTTGGAATGGATCATGAATGAGTGGCTGAGTTTGACTGGCATGGATGACATTGAAATCGACTTCTTGATCTCTTTTCTCCAAAAGATGTTGATGGATACCTCCAGCTACTAAAAGATGTGATTGATTGAAACGGCGCACAGGCCATTTCGTACCATTGAAAAAACCAAGCCACATTGGACGACATATTCATGTTGGAAGAATCTTGATCATAAGGGTTGTACCGTATTCTTTTCACCCGCACAATGCTAGCAAGGATCATTACTTTAAGGTTGTTTTAGAGCCAATTGGCTTGCTTTTAAATAGAGTAAAACGCCTCAGAATAAAAGCACTAAACAGAATTTCAAAACATCTGATGAATAATCCAATAAGGAAACGAATCAGATAACTCCAATGTATAGGTGTAGAACCCTAACCCACAATAAGCTTAAATTACTACACCCTTATTAGCTTTGTGCGAATTTTTCAAAAGAATACGGTACTCTGACTCGACATTAGCTCGAACGAGGGGTAATTATGTACTCGATCGGGCTAGACAGATACACCTCATCGGTTTATCAATCACGCGAATTAGAGAGGCGCAAGTTTGCTTAGCCACTAGTTGTCTACTATTAACCACACCCCCGGGGCCATCCGACCCCTTATCCAGCCATTCCAGGTTATCTACATTCCCACATCAGAAGGAAGGTGAGGGCTAAAAGTGGGGATTCTGCATACAATTACCTATGATAGATAAAGTAGGAGACAAAGGGGTTCTGGGGTCATCCATCGATTACTCTTTTAGTCGAATTACACGTCACCCACTTTGACCTATAGGTATCTATCGTTCCTCAGGGTCCAGGACTGCTACTTGTATGATCTACGTTTAATCATAGTACCTGGGTATAGGTACCGGTAGAACTTTCCATTCAATTCTTTACGCCAATGGTAATATGCTTTCTCCTTTGAGGCTCTCATGATCTAGAACCTTTTTCTCTCTCTACTATACGCTTTGCTCAAAGGGCTGTTTTCTCTTGTATCATGAGCGAAGATTATTCATATCCATAATGCAATAATACCAGCCGTGTTGAAATCTAGAATGTGTACTCTTGACTGTCGTCCAAAAATCCAATATAGAGGGAAAGAAATTGATTGATGTTCAGTTGATTCACGTCCATACCAAGCTTTTAGATTACCTATGTATCTAAGTTTCCTCATTACATATTCGAGATGGTAGGTGCTTGCTACAGAAAAATATACGAGGATTCATTTTCCGTATCGCCAACGATCCCCCTTGTCGGGTCAGGGTGCTCATGCGTGGATAATGCACTCAGCAACATTGGCTGTGGACAATGCAACACCAGAATTTTCCACACGAATGGAATATGGAAGTACTAGGTACTCGGATACAATATCCGCCAACCTGAAAAAGATAGCTGCCTGCAGATGTCAGGATCCCGATCCCGAGCAAGCAGTCCTGTCTTCCAAGGTGTGTCTTCATTTTAACCGTCGCGCACCGATTTGTCGCATAAGAGCCTTGTGTGCATGTGGGTTCGGGTCTTCATGCTCTGTGCCGTGCTAGAGACAGATGGTATGCGGTACCGACACGTTTCAATTGGTAGCATTATTGCATACAGGAAAAACGATGATCACTGACCGGGGAAAGGTGAGCTTTCAGTTTCAGGGTGGAGAAGGTACCTGAGTAGAACTAGTCCTCATCGAGTAACCTATGGGATAAGATTATGGGAAAGCCAATCCGCAAAAAGTAAGATGTAAAGAATGGGCCATTGGACGGCAAAAAAAAACGGGGGAAGGGGGGTTATGTATCGATTCACCGGAAATGTGAAAGATGCGCTAGTTAACACCACTGCTTATTGAAATTATCGCGCAGCCTTACTTACTGGAATGATGATGTACCGCGTACCTATATCATCCAGTATGAATAGCGCATCAAAAAGTTTGACTGGTTTCTTCTTCATTTTTTTGTATTTATATAAATGCACTTCTTGCATCCATTGTTATCGAAATTGAACACGCACACTCAGAAGTCATCAACTCCTCAGACGAGGAACCTTCTACAAACCGAGTATTATTACCTCTTACGCCAAACAACGATCGTTTCTATCATGCGTCAGTAGATCATCCTTCAACCTACAACATACCAGTCCCAGAACTTCGTATCCATCCCACAGCTAATCCGTCAAACTAGTTGTTCTTGAAAATATTATTGCTATATGCTTTGGCCTGACCAGCGTTTTCCTGGCGGTTCTTTCTCTCTATGTCATGTGCAGACCAAAAGCTGCCCCAGGTATGCAACAAATCGTAAAATGATGCTCCGGAACTCAATAGCTGATTTATCAGACATACCAGAGCCTGATCTTGAATCAGGACCACGAACTACGAGCCTACTCTCCGATCGAGCAGATCCGATCTCAATATCTTCCCGTCTTCCTAGCCGGGCTCAAATCTCATTACACGATGATACCCATAACCACCTCCGTTCAATTAGACCCACGCCTCAACGTGCGACAAATCAATTACAAAATTTCGGCATGCTCGTGCCGAACTTGACATTTGCTATAGTGGAACCTTCTTCTGAATCCGCGATTGAACTCTATCAGGTAACGCACTTGACGAGGCTTATATCGTACAATCGGAGTTGGGATTGATATTCGAGGCAGGATGTATCTTAAAATGGCGGCTGGATAGTTTGAATTATCGATGGGCGTGTTGGTATACATGATACCATTGATGGAGTTATTGTTGAAGATGGAGACGAAAATTATCATATCTCGGCATGGGACGGCGTTGATGTTTATAGAAGATTCGTTATCATGTTTTGATATATTGTTGAGATGCTTTCAGTTATTGGGAATCGGGTAGTAGCGGTTGGACTATTGATGGCATCGTGTTCACCTCACCCGATGAGAATCCAAGATACCTTTCGAAAAGAAATGTCCTTGATTGTAGATGCAGATTTGACTCCATTAATGCAAGTTTATGTTGTATAGTTCTTGTTCCTTCACAGTATCTAACAATAAGATAGTCGACGCAGAAAGGACCAAGAGAAATTAAGGGGTTCTAGACCTATGATGTATATGGACTCCACACACTAAGTCGGGTACCCCACTTTCGGGCCACCCCTCTTTTAGACTAATTCAAAAAAGCTTACTGCAAGAAGATACCTTTTCTTTTTATTCTTTAATAACTTTATAAAATTTAAATTAATTGATTTGAAATTTTGATATATTATTAATTATATTATATT